>CM042427.1:6885000-7045000 GCA_023631565.1 Gymnocephalus cernua | reverse complement strand
GGAGTTTAACAAAAAAAATTGTCTGTGGAGTGAAGAGTCCATAATGTTCTTTTAATCCTCCGTGTCCTCCTTGGCTACCAGCAACTCCGTGGAGGAGTGGTGCTCAATCACAGAAGGCTTGCGTCATGTGGACGTGCCGACAGTTTTGTTGTCATTACTTCGAATTGCTCATGGGGGAGACAGACTCTACGCACTATAGCTTTAACGGACTGCTGGTGATTTTGCTAGTGTTAGCTTTAGCTAACATAGCTCCTCCACTGAACAGTTGCAATGATGGCCCTGGAGCAATATTAAACATGAGGAACAATAACAACACAAGCGATATCGCTCGAACATGAAAGCAGAGAACAAATTATGCACACAGGAAAAAAAACAATGATTTCATGCAGACATGACTGATCTAAGGCGTCAACCACAGATTGTCTTCCTCAAAGTTAGGGGTGCAAAGGATCACTAAACTCACGGTTCGGATCAGAACACGGTTTATTCACGTCTGTGTTGTTTTTCCGACAACAGCAATAATCATATGCTAGTTTGTGTATTTTAGCTCATAGCTTTAGCAGCAGACAGTTGTGTACCGCTGTGGGAATCCTGAATTGCCACAGTCCTAGTCACACTTTACACCATTTAGCTGTCAGCATTTCAAGCATGTTTAATCCAGCTACTAGCTAACTGTAACGTTGTGGAATGATGGAATGTAACCCTAACCCTAACATAGGGCCTAATTTTAAGAAACATCTTAGAAATGTGGGAACAGAGGTGGGTAGAGTAGCCAAAAATTGTACTCAAGTAAAAGTACTGTTACTTCAGAATAATATGACTCAAGTAAAAGTAAAAAGTAGTCATCCAAATAATTACTTGAGTAAGAGTAAAAAAGTGCTTGGTGAAAAAGCTACTCAAGTACTGAGTAACTGTTGAGTAACGTCTGATTTATTTTTTATTTTTATCACATCAAATTTGGAGATATGTACATGAAATGTTTAAAACATATGTAACATAAAAGACAAACATTTGCCTATCCACTGCAAAAAAAATAAAAAAAAATACCGAATTTAGGAAACTTACCGCTACATGATTCCTCAAGTTAGATGTTGAGTTTTTGAATGCTGAAATGTTTGTTTTGGTAGACACAGAAGACACCGCATAATGTAGCTGCTGTTTGGCACTTTTACTAAGGTAAACATGCTTTCAGTATGAGGCCGGGGGGGTTCCTCCTCGTCTGTGTCTGCATTGCCGACAGTTGATTCTGACATTTTTGTTTTGCTACGATTGTAAATGTAACCCATCCCAACGCGGAGATTGAGTATGGTCACGTGACGAGACTGCACAACTACGTTTGATTGGTGAAACACAGTCACGTGGTAGAGCCTTTAGTGCAGGGGTCATCAACTACATTTTTCCAAGGGCCAGAATTTTTCTAAGCAGACACTCCATGGGCTGGATTTTCAAATAGATAAAATAAAATTAATGTATAGCTAATATGCCTATTCTTGATCAAAATGTTCACTTTCTTACTGAATTAATGCTATTTTTTTACATACAGTACATTAGTGTGAGTAAACTCCTAAAAAACATGGAGACTCCATAACAATAACTGGCTCTTTAACTAGAAAGAGATCTCAGACTAGGAGGCAGTTCACTGAGGAGTGATGGTTAATGTCTGTGATTATGGAAACATGGTTGTAGTATGCAGCGTCCTGATTGGTGGAAAATGTTTGCAGAAAGAAAGGCTGTTGTCAGGTAAAAATGTCACAGTCAAAGAAGCTGAAGAGAAAAGTTGACGTGGAAAAGCCGCTTTAATGATGAATGAATGGACTGATAAGCAGGCTAGCATTCATTTTGTATGCCTCATTTGCAATGAAATGATGCTGTTGCAAAATAATACAACCAGCATCATCATCAAGAATGAAAAACATGAACATAGCGATCGCATCATTCACGTGCATATTAAGTAGCCACATGTATCTGTATTGGTCTTATGATACATCCACAGATTTACCGCTCCAGCGGAGAGTATGGTTTATTCAGCCAGCAGTTAAGTTTATAAGAATTTGTCCAAATTTCTAGATTCCCGGCAAACTAAGATAAACAGTTAGACTACAAACCGACAGCTTTTGTTTGAGCTTGTTGGTAAAAATTAACTTTTTGCAGAGTAGAGCTGTGTTTGCCCTAAAACAATGCGGTGAACAGAGCAGACAGAGCAGATTAAAATATCTCTTTCTACATGTTTATGCCGGTCTATACAGGTGAGTGCATTGATAAGTATTGACTTTTTACTCCCGAAGGTTTTATTGTAGCCTGCTTACAGTAACGAGACTAGCGTGAGTTTCTGACCCTGCAGCAGCCAGAGAGACTTCCGCTAAAGTTTAGCAGAAGTCTCTCTCTCTGACAAAATAAAACATTAAAAGGAGGCGGGGGGGGGGGGGGGGGGGGGGGGGGGGCGTAGAATACCGAAGAGGTAAAAAGAAAAGTAACGAGCTCATTGTAGCCTAATAGCGGAGTAAGAGTACAGTTTCTTCTTCACAAATCTACTCAAGTAAAAGTAAAAAGTAAAACTACTCCTAGAAGTATAATTTTTTCAAAAACTTACTCAAGTAAATGTAACGGAGTAAATGTAACTCGTTACTACTCACCTCTGTGTGGGAACATAGGGCTGTTCCGTCCAGCTCCCATCTGGCCATCACTGGAGGTCAGTGAGTAAGCAAAATGATCTGCAAGCTGATGTGCAGTAATGACTGATTCAGCTGTTTTTCTTTTTTACACTCTTACAACTAAACTAGTTAACTGAACTGAACTTTAATGGAGATATGGATTATGCACCTTATTGAAATGTGCTGTACATCTTGCACATGCACCCGTGCATATTTCTCAATATGCCAAGTTAGTTTGAACTGAACTCAAAGATAATGAAGCTATGGAGTGTAATGGCAAATTTATATTTTACCAAATTAATTATGTCTTTTCTGTATGTGCTCTTGTTATGTCTCCCCCAAGGAGAAGTTAAATACATTTGTCTGTGAGAAAATAGCCAACCTAGGTTTACTGAGATACAACCGTAGTCACAACGGTCTACAAGTTATACGACACAACATCCCTGTGAACCAGACAGACCAGAAGGTCTATCTTCATTTGTTATTACATTGAATTGTGTGCTTAAAGCGATGTCACTCCCTCTCTCTTATCTGTGTATTTAAGCTGATGTTCTTGATGTGTGAACTTTGAAGACTCTTCCACATGTTGCTGCGTGCATCTTGTGAACGAGTTCTCCTATTCTGCGCAGAATATATGTACTTCAATAAATTACAAAAACCTACATTGGTTTCAGTCTACTATTTCTTGTTACTTGTTTCATCTTCAATTATTCTAAAACAGTTAATTAATCTACACCTGCTGCACTTTGGGTGTTTTTCCACCACAGGAGTATTTTGTTTTACGTATGCACTTTATAATGTGCATCTTGTGCATGCATTTTTGCTGTATAATTTATTTTTACATTTTTAAAAAGCAAGCTTTAGTCAAGCTATATTTCTGAAGACATTGATTGTGTTACGTCAGTCTTGTTGCACATCTTTTGATTTAAAATAATCAAATAAATCTAAAAGTCAAGTTCATAAAGTAACTTTCTTTGCATTCATTTGATTCCCAATCAAGATACACTGGTAAGAATTGGTTTACATTGATAATACAGACTTAAAAACAGTTATGAAATGCAAAATATTTGAATTTTAATCATGTGATAAAACATGCGATTAATCACAATTAACTATTGAAATTCAGCATTTGTTTGACAGCCCTAATAATATATCATACAATATATAATAATATATAATTTTGCAGTGGGCAGTGGGCAGCCATTATAGTCCGGCGCCCGCAGGCCAACTCCAGTAGTAATAGCAGTACTTTCATCAAGGGCAATTGCAGGAGTTACCCAGCATGCATGTCTTCATGGTGGGAGGAAACACATGGGTGGGTGAGATGAAACCCACACAGAAAGGCCCTGGCCGGACAGGACCAGGGATCCAACCCCCAGTGACCCAGGTCCAACACAGAGTCTATTTGCTGTGAAGCAGCAGTCTAACCACTGAGCCACTGGGAACAAAAACTTCTATTCAGTTGTTGTTGTTTATGCCTCTGGTCCTATTTGCTTTTCTACCCAACCCGTGGGTGCCCACTAAACATAACACTGATGTTGGATTATTCTACAAACTGTGGAAATTGTCAAGTGTATGTGTCTGTGTGTGTGTGTAAGGAACAGTGGGGATGCATAAGGGTGGGGGGGAAGCAGTGTGTTTATGTGTGTGTGTGTGTGTGTGTGTGTGTGTGTGTGTGTGTGTGCCAGTCACCCCAGGGTGAGGGGATTAAGTGTGAGCCAATGCAGTAAAGGTTAGCGCTTGGTCTCTCACTGAGGCCTCTATCATGCACACAAATCTCTCAAAAGACGGAGAGAGAGAGAGAGAGAGAGAGAGAGAGAGAGAGAGAGAGAGAGAGATGACATTATTATGGGCCTACAGCTCTGCTACCCGAGGGATGAGTTTTTACAAAGCTCATCAAGTCACCAAGGAAAACTGATCAAAATCTCCCCAACAAATCCTCAAGACATAAAGTAATTGAACTAAACTGCAGAAAAATGTTGAGGGACATTTTCCTCAACATGAGCAAGGCGTTGGATTTGAACCTTTTTTTCTTATTCTTCATTTTATTCTTGGAGTATGTTTGGTTTTTTTTGTTTTGTTTCGAGTTGAGTTTTGCATGGCGGACATTTTAGGATATCTTTGTACCTCTACTGAAATCTTACAAAATGGCGGATCGGAGGATTGCAACACAATGAACCACCAAGGAGGTATGAGCGAGAGTGTGTGTGTGTGTGTGTGTGTGTGTGTGTGTGTGTGTGTGTGTGTGTGTGTGTGTGTGTGTGTGTGTGTGTGTGCGTGCGTGCAGCATTTTTGAGAATAATGAACGTAACATCAGTCATTTGGGTTAGAAATGTTATGAATAGCTGTCAGACTAAGGCCTTGTTTTTTGTCCACATAGTTTTATTTAATTTATATTTCTTTTTTGATGTGCTGTGCAATTCTTTTCTTATTGTCAAATCACTGCTGACTCCCTTTTTCAGATATTAACACTGGTCTAAGCTCTTATAGTTGAGCTCTATAGCCACTGTTCTGTTCTTTTGACCTCAAGTGCCATTTATGTCTTTAAGTGCTTCAACACACTTTAATTAAGAGTGAAATCATACACCAAGCAGCCTTCATATGTGTGGTTTATGTTTTCTCAATCTGTGTATTACTTTGTAGCCTTCTAATTTCACGTGTAGTGTTTTCGCGTCTTATTTTCAAATAGAGACAGATTCGACAGAGACAGATTTGTCACATCACTATTTCATAATGCTGTGATGTATTGGATGACTGTAAGCCTCCCTATCTGTGTCTGTAAACTTTGACTTGCTACAGCATATGAATCACAATATACAAGCACAATATAGGCATGGCTTCAATTTTTTCTGGCAGGTTGCTCACTACTCTGGAGAATTATGATACTAAGGCATTAGAGCAGAGATCTTCAACAGAGTGGTCCTGGTTACTTAGGGGGTCCTCAGAGTTAGGCACCACGTTATTGTATTGGCCAACATATTAATAGCAAAAATGAAGGTAGCCATCCACAGATACAGTTAAGCTTAATGATTCGTGCTACATGTGAGTTTACCATCACATCATGATGTATACATATATAAATATGTAAATTATTATTATTTTAATAGCTTAGTATTGTATACACCATAAAAAAGGTATGTGTTATTGTAGGTCCAGTTTAATATGCAAGTCAATTTCATACAATATATGTAGTGCGTGTGTGTGTGTGTGTGTGTGTGTGTGTGTGTGTGGGGAGGGGGGGCTGCTTGTCTCTCTTTCAGTTAAGGGGTCCTTGGCCTAAAAAGCGTTGAAGACCCCTGCATTAGAGCACTGGCATACCTATTTCTTTAGTCCGTGCTACACTGTTGTGGCGGCTGTGTCTCTGGTGGTAGACTGATCGTCTACCAATCAGAAGGTTGGTGGCTCGATCCATGGCCCTGAATATCCATGTTGAAGCATCCTTGGGCAAGACACTGAACCCTGAGTTTCCTCCGATGCTGCACCATCGGAGTGTAAATGTGTGTGAATATTCATCTGATGAGCAGGTGGCACCTTGTACGGCAGCCTCGGCAACTAGTGTGTGAATGTGTGTGAATGGTGAATATTTCCTGTACTATGTTAAAGCACTTTGAGTTGTCGTTAAGACTAGAAAAGTGCTATATAAATACAGTCCATTTACATTACTGTTGGAACAAACTGTAAAACCAACTTGAGCGACCCAAACACAATAGTTTTGTTGCGTGTGTGTGTTGGACGTGTGCAGCTGAAATGCTTATAGACCAGGAGTCAAAATGTAAACTGTCATCGACACTCTTGCAAATTCTTGCAACATTTTTACCGTGCTTGTGTTCCTGATTTTGTTCAATATGTTTGGTCGAGAACTGGCTCCCATGTGACCCTCTGGTTCACCTACCGTACATTAGAGTTTAGAGTCTCTGCCCGAGCCCGAGCCCAAACTTGACCCGGCCGATATGTCCCACCACTATCCTCGGGCCGGGTCGGGCTGGGCCAAGCATTTGTGTTTTTTTAATCATTACTTTATTAGCCTAATTGGGTGGGGAGAAAGCTATGCCTCTCCAGCTTCGCTCTGGGTCCATGTCCTGCGCTGACTTGAGTGTGAGGTAAACTGTGCTAAATCATATCTCTCCCATCTGTAGCACTGTCACGCAACCAGACCAGATTGTTTCAGATATCTCACGAGTCCTTTAGCAGCAGATATGGTCTCTCCTATATCAACAAGACCAGATTGTTTCAGATATCTCACGAGTCCTTAGCAGCAGATATGGTCTCTCCTATACCCAGCGCGTTGTCGGTCAGTGTGTCGGCATGAAGACCGTGGCGAAGGACAGTAGGCTATTCATTAGGTGATTGAGACAATAAAGTCTCCTATATGGTTCCAGGGCTTTGATTATGTTGCTGCCATGATCTGTTACCCACACTGTTTGGCTGAAGGAGTTATGGGTTGAGGTTTTCTTTAAGTGTCTTCATTCTGAATAAACAAACAACACAGCATCCTTGTTGCATTATTCATTAAGATAATGCTAAACAGATTTATGTAGTTCAAACAACTCTGAATTGTAGTTGAGAACGTCAGATATAACGGCCCACTTATTAAAAAATTGTCGGGTCATGATTACAGTTAATGTGTCGGGCCGGGCCAGGCTCGGACACAACGCGCACAGGCTCAGGTAGGGTCTTGGTTTTTTGGGCCCGATCTAAGCTTTACCGTACATGAAGCTGCTACGTTCCTGTTGTGATTAACTTTAAGCTCAGCAGTAGTTATTGCTCAGGGGCTTCACTCGTTCGAATTTGTAACACACATTGAAAGATGAAACATTTCATATCACACAAAACCAGTCAGACATTAAGAGAATTTCATTTTTCAGTTTTTAAAATTTACTTGTGAGAAAAACCTTGGTAAGAATTCCTCCAGAAATCTTGAGTTATAGACAACATGTGACGTGATCTTGCGCACCTGGGTAGCTCACCTGGTAGAGCGTGCGCCCATATATAGAGGTTTATTCCTCGACGCAGCGGCTGCAGGTTCGACTCCGACCGGCGGGTCTTTGCTACATGTCGTTCCCCATCTCTCTCCCGTTTCATGTCTTCTGCTGTCCTATAAAAAAATTAAATAAAGGCCAAAAGTGCTCAAAAAATAATCGGAAAAAAACAAATAAAACAAGTGACTTGATCTTGAATTTGAACTGCTAGCTCACATTTAACACATGGACCATCATTGCTCACTGATATACAGCAGTGTGTGTGCTATTTATGAGCTTGAAACAAGGTTTCATCTGTGTTTAGCGTATCACTTGGAGCCTTTTGTTTGACGCAAGCTGTAGAAACCTGTTATTTACTTTGTGTAAGTCCAGGTTTTCTTTCATTGTCTGAAAGCCTCTGACAGCATTTAACCAGTCACTGGATTCTACAAGTCTCCCTGGGAAGTTGTTTACAGTGGGTCAGCAGCTCCAGATGGCAGGGTGAAACGGGTTACACTGCAGATTTGACAGACAGGTGATGGAAATCCTCCATCACATGGGAGTGTGCCAATGTTCCCACAGCCCTATGTTCCCACATTTCGAAGAAAAAAATTGTTCACTGAAAATTAGGCCATATGTTCCCACATTTCCTTTATCATAAATTTGTATCAGATTTCATCCCCCTTTCTCCCAATTACACCCAACCTATTATCCAGTAGCAATGGACTACAGATGGAATGTAACCCTAACCTTAACCCTAACCCTAATTTTAACAACATAGGGCTGTGGGACCATAGTTCTATGTGGGCGCCCGGGTAACTCAGTTGGTAGAGTGCGCGCCCACATTTCCCCCTCTCTCTCCCCTTTCATATCTAAGCTGTCCTAAAGATTAAAGGCGAAAATTCCCTAAAAAAGGCCTCTAGCTCACCCAGCAAGAGTGTGCGTCCAATATAGGCTGAGTCCTTTGCAGCTGCCCGGGTTAGAATCCGAGCTGCGTACATAATAGCCTTCAATTCATTTCCCTCTTTAACCCTCCCTACCCCAAATCCCACCGGCATGTTTTAAAAAGCATGTTTTGTTTAAAAGATTGCCAAAGAAAAACCACTTACCCCAGAAAGAAGCTGAAAAAAACGTGTTGTTCGTCAGATTCTCAAAATTCTGGCTGTCTGTGAATGCGTCTCGGTAGAACCCACCGACATTTTTGATAAAAACCTCCAAAGTTAAGCCAAAAAAACCAACACGCTCAGAAATGGCTTGGTAATCACTGGGTTAAATTATCTAAATGTGATCTACTCATAACTTCAACTGTGATGTTCATTTATTAATTTATCTTTTCAAAATTCACAATGTACTAGTGCAGTGTCTGTTGAAAACATGCTGGTTGGGAACAGGCCGATAGTTTGGCCTGTGGTTTGACTGCTAGCTGCTTTCTGGAGAACCGCTTATTCAAACAACTTTCACACTACGCTTCCTTGGATACAGAGAAGTCTATATCAACGACGTTTGATTTCCGGGATTCATTATCCGTCACCTTCCTCTTTCTTTGTATATATATATATATATATATATATATATATATATATATTGTTCAAGTTATTGAAAGCATCCCTTCTGAGCATGTTGATGAGGCTTTTTTGCTTTTTTGCATGCTTTGCGCTTCAGTTGACCAAAGCCAGGTGCTCCTGTATGAGATGGATTGGATGCACTCGGTCGCTATGACTACATGATGCTATTAACACTTCTCATACAGAGTGGGTGTCCACCTGCCCATGTATCCTTGACCACTGGGTAAGTGAGCCAGCGGGGGGGAGGGTCTTGAAGCCAAAAGGCCACTTGGCTCCACACATTCAATTCCCTCTTCATTAGCAGTCACATTACTTTAGATTAGCAGAAAGTGGACATTTACAGGCAACGCTGACGCCTGCAATTAAAATTAATTTAAAAAGAACGACACAAAGAGAAGTAATTACTCCAAGTGTTAAAGGTTTTTTCTCCCCGGCAACTTCTCTTATCGTTTTATTGCTCCGTTCTCACTGAAGGAAATAAAAATCCAAAAGAGAGAGTGGACTTAGTGGGGAGAGAAATTAAGCGCTAGCGGTCGCTCATTAATGACTTCACCTGATTATTGGGAAAGGGAAGTCGCGAGTAAAGGTTGAGTAGTTTACAATGACATTTTTTAATTAGAGTGGATTTGCTCTGATTCTTAAATAGCTTATCTATGTGACTTGCCAGGCTCCCTCCGCTGGCTGAAAAGTCTTCTGTGACAAACAAGGAGGTGGACAATTGTTACAATCGTTACAATAATGGTAATGGTAATAAAAAACAGACTTTCTTAGAATTTGCCAAAATGGTATGTAGGTTTGATACAGTGGCTCGGTGGTAGGCCTGGGCAATATGGACAAAATCGTCTCTCCCGATGAAGGTAATTTTATATCTCGATAACAATAAATATCACGATATAGCACACTCTCTGCTAATTCAGTAACTAGTCTCTATGACATAACCAAATTGTAAAGCCGTTTTGCATATCCTGTATAGATGAAATACTTGACAAATAAATAGTACTGAGTATTTTTTTTTATACCAGAAATATGGGTTTCTTTTAACTAAAATGCCCAAAATGAACATGGATGTGTGGATGTTCTTCGCAGGTAAAATTAATGATTACTTGCATAGAATTTGGGGTGTTTTAGTCAATTTAAAAAATTCAAAAAACAAAAATAGTTTTAAAACAGCATGCTGACCAAACTTTGACATAAACCAGTCTGTGATTATCCACTCAACATCCTCTGATCTTAACTAGTAGTCAAAATAATTCATAATTTCTGCTTTTTTTCAAACGTGACGTTTAAAACAGCATCAAAGGCGGGCACCTGGGCAGCTGACATAAATAGATACATAAATAGAGGCTCATTCCTCGACGCAGCGGCTGTGAGTTAGGCGCTCTCTGCGGCCCTTTGCTGCATGTCATTCCCCCTCTCTCTCCCCTTTCATGTTTTCAGCTGTCCTATATAAATCAATGCCTAAAATGCCCAACAAATAATCTTTCAAAAAAAGCGTCAATAAAAAGTTAATTTTCAATTTTGACCCGGAAGGACAACAAGTTAACGGGAAGATAGTCTCGTTTTGCCAGACTCTCCTCCACACGCTGCGGAGGGTCATCGCAATCGTCATGGGCTATTTTGCACGGTGCCTCTGCAAAATAGCCTCGGGAAAGAACTTGTTTTGGTGGAACATGTGTACGTTCAAAAGTTGTTTTAGTCATGCAACAGAAAACTCAGATTGGACAGATAGTCTAGCTAGCTGTCTGGATTTACCCTGCAGAGATCTGAGGAGCAGTTAACCAGAGTCCTCAGCAATCCACCGGAGTTTAGAATTACAACACAAAGAAAGAGGATGGTAACAGACATGCATCCAGGGGATATTTCCTGCGTCACCGGAGCAATCCCGGAAGTGGAACATTGAGGATATAGACTAACGGGAAGACAACACAAGGGTTAAGAACTTAAATGCAAAATGAACATGATATGCAAGAATCAGAACTTAAAGTGACGTCCAAATGACGTAAATATTGCCCAGCTCGGAGACAGCCCAATGGTCCCACAGCCCTCTGTTCCCACATTTCTAAGATTCTTTTTTAAAATTAGGCCCTATGTTAGGGTTAGGGTTACATTCCATCTGTAGTCCATTGCTACTGGATAATAGGTTGGGTGTAATTGGCTACCAAATTGGCAGAAAGGGGGATAAAATCTGATAGAAATTTTTGAAAAAGGAAATGTGGGAACATATGGCCTAATTTTGGAAAACAAAATCTTAGAAATGTGGGAACATAGGGCTGTGGGAATATAGGCACGCTCCCAGTTTACTGTCACAGAGGAGAGAATAAACTAGAACACGTAAGGGATAATCACCTCAAGGCAGGGCAATAAACAGCTTGATATTCCTGGCTGGTGGACGGCTTACGGTAACCTTCCACCAGTCGGGCATATCAAACTGTTTATTGCCCTGCCTTGAGGTGATTATCCCGTTTATTATACTTCTTGCTTGCCAACATAATAAAACAATTCAAATACTTTAATAATTATGCTTTTTCTTATTCGTATTGCATGCTTATTAATACTCTGTTTGAGTTAATCTCCCTCAAAAAGTAGTCCCCTTTAGAATACAGTGAATGACGTTAGCTCAGCTGTAGCTAAGTAGTTTCTATAGAAACCACAAAGGCTGCCATCTTAACAAATCGTTTAGCTAGCTAGCTAGCTAGTTCTTCAGCGCTGCAGGTGTCCGGGTCAGTTGTCACTGTCAGTCTATCCTTCTGGTGGCTCTTCCACTCGGTGGAAACCTTGATAGCAAAGGCAGTTGCCTTTTCCGTGTTTGATTCCAGGGCCCCGTCTTTAATTGTACGCAGCTCCTCCTCTGTCAGATCTGGAAACAGGAAGCCTACCCTGGGCCTCGTCTTTTTCTTTTGTCATTCCATTGTCCTCGTCGCTCTTTAACCAGTCCTCAAATGTCTTCCCTACTCCAAATGTATAAAAATTCGTCCATTTTTAAAACACTGTAGCTAATGTTTAGAACTACGGCGAATAACGTTAGCAACTGTAGCTAACGTTAATTAGTTTATATAGCAACCACACAAGGCTGCATCTGATCACTAACGTTAGTTTAACTTAGCTGCTACATAAACTATGTATCGACTGACCCTCCGATAGATTTCCGACACATTTTAGAAACTTTTTTAAACAAGGTTTATTTTTACAATGGACCTCATGTTTGAAATTTCTGATAGAAAAAAAAAATACAAGCGGCGTATTGATCTATTATTTGATGACACTGTGCTCAGTCAGCGGGCAATATGCCAGGTTAATGCCCTCCTCCCAGCCAATCAGAATCAAGCATTCTTAAACGAAGTAGAATAAATACATTTAACACACTGGAATCCAATGTTGTAGTACTCTGTCTTGTCTCAGTCTTGTCTTGTTTTATTTCAAGACTGGTCAGGACTACACCTGTCTTTGGATAATTGTATCAGGTAGCTCTGATGTAGAGATGGATGCTGTGATGGTCAGGATCGTAGCCATAGGTGGTAGATAACAACCCTTTGCTCCGTGTTTACTTTGTTGTTTAGACTTGAAAACTATGACCGACCATGCTAGCGGAGATCATTGACTTCAAAGGACACAATATTTAAAGAAGGAATCGCGATGCATCTAATATCCCTTTCCCACTGGCCAAAAAATCCATATACACCCACTGACATCTGGCCTTTGTCTGCAGTGGGAAAGGTTGCAATCGGCATTCACTCCCAGGACAAACTACTCTGCAGAAGGCCAACACATTCTCACTCCCATCGCGTAAAATATGGCCGCTTGGTCAGGTGCCTTTGGCGTTGTTATTGACACTAAAAGTCTCCTTTAGTGTCATATCTAAACGCGCTTTATCAAAACGCGCTGGGTTCATTAACTTTATCAGTTATCAGGCAAATGAAACGCAGATACAGATAATCTGCAAACTGCCCAAAAAAAAAAAACGGCCCGATAATCGGCCAGTACTGATTATTCGGTCTATGAAACAGTACTTTTGCTTTAAATAACTAAATCAAAGAAGAATACATTTGTTTGATGAATGTAGTGTCTACAGCTACATCAGAACCTTGCAGACAAAGCATTGACCACACACTCAGCCGCTGTGATTCTTCAGCCCACAAACCAATCAAAGTTCCCTTCTTTTTGGCGGACTTTGCCTTTAAATTGTGGCACCCCGGCAGAAAAAAAATTCGACCTGATAAAAATCTGTTTAGTGTCAGTGCTTTTAAAGACAAGCCACTCAACTCTCACTGTGTGGCACATCTTAACCCCCCCCCCAGAAAATCCCCCTCTGTAAGGTGTAAGCGCCACAATATACACTCACTGCACCATTTGTGTGTGAGTGTGTGTAAGATGACAAAGAAGCCTGTCAACCCCCCCCCCCCCCACCACACACACACACACACACATGCACACACACACACACACACACACACACACACATACGCACACACACACACGCACACACACACACACACACGCACACACACACACACACGCACACACACACACACACACACACACACACACACACACACACACACACACACACACTACTGACTGTGCTGTCTGCTCTGTGTAGATAAGCATTGGAGTTGTGTAGTCAGTGAAGTACACCTGCTACCAGAAAGAGAGCAAGAGAGATTGATACATACAAATTTTTATATATATATATATATATATATATATATATATATATATATATATATATATATATATATATATATATATATATATATTTACCTGGAGAGAAGAAAGAGAGGGATCAGTGTGTGTGTGTGTGTGTGTGTGTGTGTGTGTATGGGGAGGCATAAGAAAGAGGGAAGGATGCTTATGATGTTATCTCTAAGTGAATATTTACTTCTCAGTGTGTAATACTCGCCCGCTGCTTCTCAGTGTGACAAGCGCGTACATGCACAAACACACACACACACACAAACACACACACACACACACACAAACACACACACACACACACACACACACACACACACACACACACACACACACACACACCGCTCGCTTACTGCCAGGAGCCAGTCACTTCTGTGTATTAACAGTTGATTTTCAGTTGATTTCACGAGCTTGTTTTATTAATCAAAGGCATATTTGATCATGGTGGAAGTCCTAATCTAATGTACAGGCCTGATTTGGTGTGAAAACATTAGTAAAAGATTAGTGTTTCATCAGGGAAGTGATCAAACAGGGAGCCGTGTCTTTGTAGATGAAGCAGGTGGAGCTACAGGTAGAAATCTGCTTTTGGCAGGAGCAGTTTAAGCAGTGATCACTATTTCACATTAAGGGACGTAGCTGAACAAAGAGACTGCTGCCACCCCCATATATCTGCCTTCAAAGAAAACATCTGAGTCGCTTCCTGGAGATCACCTTCATGTCGAGCTGACATTCGCTGCCCAGTTGCATCAAACCTTTTCTAGTAGAGTAATCTAAGATTTCTTCAGATTTCAAAAATGGGGTTATACAAATTGAAAGGATAAAAAAAAAAAAAAAACTCCAGGAAGTATTTTTTAAATGAATAAGGTTTTATGTTAACTGTGTTTCTGTAGTGCCCTTAGGGCTGAAAGTAAAACTGGCAATCTTTTTCTTACTCCCATGCAAAGACCCAAACCCACAGTGAATGTATCCACTAACACGTATTGTGTGTATATCTTCTTCCTTTGTGCCATAGAGTTCCTTTCTTGTTAAAAACACATCAATGAGCCACTCCATTCGTACATATGGCTACCAAAAGTAATGCGCTGTAATTGGTATGTATTACACATATTTATTGCTGTAAGCAATACTGCTGCTGTATAAGAGCGGGTAGATCTTAGAGGAAGTCACACACAAACACACACACACACACACACACACCGCTTGTATGTGCTTATGGTTCTGTGCTTGCTGCCTATGTGGTTTTATTCGCGTGTATATGTGCTTTGTTTTTGCTTATGTGTTTGTACTTATTGATCTGTGTTATGTGCTTTGTTGTGTTTGTGCTTATGTATCAGTGCTTATGTGTTTATGTGCTCTTGGATGTTCTCTCTTACTGTCATCACCCTGCCAAAGGCTGCGGATGGAAAGGAGCCTGTATGGCTAAATCTGGTACATTTACAGGTTCATGCTCATTACAGTTTTTTACAATCACTTTGCTAATAATTTCCGAACCTTGACGTCATTTTTCAATAAACTCTAGACACAAAACGATCATCACTTGTAACACAGGCTGTCCAATGTTCAGAACATTGCATTGTGCATTCATATCTTTAAATAAATCTTGCACTTGCACAATAATTGGTTCAAAAACAAATGTATTGTGAAATACCACTGAAAGGTTACGTTAGATCACCCACACATAGTTTCACTGGGTCATCGTTCGTACAATCATTAAATATTGTAGTACAAAATAGGTGATACATGTTTGATTATGGTACTAGATGTAAATACATCCCTGTAAAAGTACTGCAATAGTAGAGAGAATACTACAGACAGTGGAATCATTGAACAAAACCTGAAATGTATTGATGAAAAACAATACAGTACAATCACAACATAGGTTTACTCGAATCAAAGCAAAAATAATTAGCTACAAAATAGAAAAGAAAAGACAGTACTGTAAAACATCAAATGCAGTGTTCCTCAACTTGCTTGTACTGTAATAAGCTAAACAAAGAAGTGATTACTGTACTTCTACATACCGTATTCATCAACTCTGTTCAGGTTCTCATCTAGATTGCAATTAGCCAAACATCTTGGAAAAAACAGGCATGGCGAGTATATATGTATATGTATATATACAGTATGTATATATATATATATATATATATATATATATATATATATATATATATATATATATATATATATATATAAAGTATATATCTCAATCATCAGTAACGAGTTGGCAGAATTGGACAAGCAATTCCAAGGGCCTGCATGCATACAGTGCAAGACAAGGCAAGGCAGCTTTATTTGTATAGCACATTTCAGCAACAGGGCAATTCAAAGTGCTTTACATAAAACATGAAAGAGCCGTTAAAAATGATTAAAAAATTAAAAACAGAAAAAATAAGAGAATAGAAGTTACAGTGCAGTATAAGAAATTAAACATTAAAGAGCAGTTAAAAGAAAGGCAACATCAAAGAGAAAGGTCTTAGATTTTCATACAGTTTCAATAATGCAACTTAATAGAAATTAAAAATGATTTAAAGAAAGGCAACAGCAAAAAGAAAGGTCTTCAGCCTTGATTTAATCAGTTATCAGTTATCTGGAAGTTTGTTCCAGATATATGAGGCATAAAAACTGAACGCTGTGTCCCCCTGTTTAGTTCTGACTCTGGGGACAGAAAGCAGACCTGTCCCAGACGATCTGAGAGCTACAGGCACAGGTAGCCAGTGTAAAGACTTCAGAACTGGAGTGATGTGATCCACTTTCTTGGTCTTAGTGAGAACTCTAGCAGCAGCGTTCTGAATCAGCTGCAGCTGTCTGATTGATTTTTTAGGGAGACCTGTAAAGACACCGTTACAGTAGTCCAGTCTACTGAAGATAAAAGCATGGACAAGTTTTTCCAAGTCCTGCTGAGACATAAGTCCTTTAACCCTTGATATATTCTTAAGGTGGTAATAGGCTGACTTTGTAATTGTCTTAATGTGGCTGTTGAAATTCAGGTCTGAGTCCATAATTACACCAAGATTTCTGGCTTTGTCTGTTTTTTTTTAACATTGTCGTTTGAAGCTGAGCACTGACTTTTAATCGTTCCTCTTTTGCTCCCAAAACAACCACCTCAGTTTTTTCTTCATTTAATGTAAGAACGTTCTGGCACATCCAGTTGTTAATTTGTTCAATGCACTTACTCAGTGTTTGTATAGGACTATAGTCTCCTGGCGATAAGGTTATGTAAATGTGTGTGTCGTCCGCATAACTGTAGTAACTTATTTTGTTGTTTTCCATAATCTGAGCCAGTGGAAGCATGTAGATGTTAGTGCAGTACTGTCAATACTGTAAATAGTCTGAAAGGTGGTACATGGGACCATAGAAACAGTGTCTGATAAACAGTAGTACGTTACAGTAAAGAATGATGATGAAATATTACATCCATAGATACTGTAGTCTAATTGGTTCATGCTCCACACTAATTGGTGACAATGAATCTCGTTATCTTGAAACTTTCATGATCTAAACATGGAATATTGTTTGTCTGTTTCCATACAGCTAAGCATTAAGAGTAATGCAACAGTTACTTATCATTTTGATTAGTTGTATTGATTGATAGTTAGATCATTGTAATGACATTAATAAACAATCATCTGAAATGTAATGTGTGAATTGCTTTTTGAAATAGTAGTACTTTGATGTTAAAGGTACAATATGTAACATTTCTGCATTAAAATGTCTAAAAACGACCATACCTATGTTATAAATATTTTTTGAGATGTGTAGTTACACTCTCCCAAATGTTTCCACCAAACTTCAAAGCCAGAGAAATCTGTTATTTTATTTTCAGACACGGCACGTTTCCTTTCCTTCCTAGTCGCCTGTCAGTGGCGTCATATAACCTTTCACCCTCTAGTTACTCGTAACTTCCTTCAAAACACGGCTCCCAGATGATACGTTTGAGCGTAATTGTAAATCATACAATGTCACAGAAAAAAATACTCCTAACCATAATACTGCTTTTTCTGCCACACAGCATCATTTTGTGATTGATAACATGCCACTTTGCAACACAGTAATACAGCAGAGATCTTATTTATTGATACATATCAATATCGATCCAGTTTAACGTTACTACAATGTGTTGGTTGACAAGTAGCTAACTTAATGCTAGCTAGCTAATGCTTGGTGGATAACATTATACGGTTACCACATCGTTCAACATGCTCATAAAGTTATTAGTAGCATGATTGTTTTCACCACGGATAAAGGCAGCGCTGGGCTAACCCACGAATGAGTTTACCAGTAATGTTAACGTTAGCTGTAGCTATATATCGACGACTAATCTAATGCTAATTTAGCCAGCTAGCACCCGGTCTGTCTTCTGGGACAGCTGCAACACAGCCAGGATATGTAGCTTAGGCAAGGCAAGGCAAGGCAGCTTTATTTTTATAGCACTTTTCAGCAACAGGGCAATTCAAAGTGCTTTGCATGAAGACAATTAAAATACAAGAATAAAAGTTACAGTGCAGTATAAGAAATTAAACATTAAAGAGCAGTTATAACAGTTACTACAGTTATATAAAAGCAGATAAAATAAGCAAACCCACAGCCAGCCAACAGACAGCCACCATTACAGCAATCCATACAGTATAAGTACTATACAGCACTTAACTCCGGTGCCGTGTGCTTACGACACTAACGGCAGTTTAATGAAGCGTCGGGAAACAGACCATATCAGACCCAGACCCAGGTCCGAGTCGCAACAGCGGCCATCCATAGCTAGTGTTAGCTGCGTCTCCGTTAGCGCTAGCTACCGGTGTTCGCGCCGAAAATCTCCTCCCTGCCGAATTTCTCACCCCTTCGCGTTTAGCTGTCTTTACAGTTAGCTAAATTTACCTGACAAGCACCAAAACGAATAGTTAAGATTAAAGAAAAGTGAAGGGGGAGATCGTTCCGGGCAGCTTGGAGATGTCCTGCTGCTGAACATCGGCCATCGGCCATCCTCGGCTCGACGTCCCAGGAGATTCCCCCGGCAATCCCCACCCACACCAGTCTCTCAGCCTCGTTGAGTTGCTAGCTAGCGTTACAACAAACCCTGTGAAACTATGCAAAAGGTGACAATGACGTGAAATATATTGTGATAGTCACTGTGATTTTAGCTGCTGGCTAACGTTAGCTTGCTGAATCACTAGCTAGCTAACTGGTCAGCTTCCAATACAGATAGAATCAAGAAAAACGTAATTATGTTGGGAAAATGCCGCAATGTTAATAGAATGACATGAATAAAGTGTAATAAAGTGAATACATTTGAATGGCTGGCTAAACTTGTCCGTGAACAGATGCATTCTAATCAGTGAAGTTGTTTACAACTCCCATAATTCCACACAACTTACCAACGTCATCAAAAGTCCGTGTTTACAATCCATTGTTTTGGTTGAGAGACCCCTAGTGATCTTTGTTACAGTTTTTCTCAGTTGTTTACACACAAATACTGGTACTTGAGACACAATGACCACAACATGTAACTCATACACCAACCCCCTGAACCAATTCTGCTAAACTACAAGCACAATTCCTGCTTTACATTCAAATTGCAGTTTTAAAACACACTCTTTTCAAACCACTACACACAATTCTCTGCATTTGGCACAATTTTCATGAAGAAAATCTCTTGTTTTCACAAGGAACACACTGCCATTCAAATATGCACACTGACTCATCACATGGGTTAACACCTGTCACACAGTTTTACAATTACCAATCAGAGGTTTAGTATAAAAGGGCAACAGGTGAGCTCTTCTGTGTTGTTTCTGCTTGGCCAGGGGAAACATTGCTTGTGATGTGGATGAGGTGCTGTGACCAGACCGAAAACAGAAGAGAAAGATACAGCATAGTTTATTTTTTTATTTGTTTTACTGTAACTGTATACAGTAAATAATTCTGTTGTTTTGTATGTAGACCACCTTAGGTGCAACTTTGTGTTGGTTGGGATGTACACTGTGTACATAGTTTTTGTTTTTATAAAATATATTTGATACCGTGTATTTGTGTGTTTTGAGTGTAAAAACAATATTCTCAAATATGTTACAACACACTTGTGTATGTACTGTCTGTAGTAAGTGTAACACTGAATAAAAAAGGCCTAAGTCATTATGATGAATGGAGAAGAAATGTTTTACATTGAGCACATCAGCGTTCAACTGGTTCTTATAAATGTGTATTCATATGATGGTTTGTGTGTGTCATTTGAAAACAAAATACCATTTTGAGAAGAAATAACATTGTTTTGAATGTAAAGTTTCAATTTGTAGGAGAATTGAGGTGTTTTGCCCATTGTGTGTGTGTTTTTAGATTTGTGTGTAGAGTTCTGATAGTATGAGGCATGCTTTCAGAAAATGTGTGTAAACAATCGAGAAAAACTGTAAATGAACAAATGATCTTTGGTTTATGTGTATTGTATCCAAGCAATTGAAAAAAGTGTTAGAGTTTTGAAAAATGTGTATTTTGATCATTGGTTCTGAGTTTTGTGTCTAGAGTTTTGATAAATGACGTCAAGGTTCTGAAATTAGTGCCAAAGTGATTGTAACAAACTGTAATGTGCATTTTCCCTTCATAAATACATAAACAAACTCACTAGAGCACCAAATGTGGATTAATCCGCTGCTGAAAGTAGTCCACATGTGTGACCCATTTTTAGATTCCTCCATATTTCCTGGAGGCAAAAACGACGAAAGCTCACACTGCAGACTCTAGTTACTGTCCATTCAGACTGCAGACTCTAGCTACTGTCCATTCAGACTGCAGACTCTAGTTACTGTCCATTCAGACTGCAGACTCTAGTTACTGTCCATTCAGACTGCAGACTCTAGCTACTGTCCATTCAGACTGCAGACTCTAGTTACTGTCCATTCAGACTGCAGACTCTAGTTACTGTCCATTCAGACTGCAGACTCTAGTTACTGTCCATTCAGACTGCAGACTCTAGTTACTGTCCATTCAGACTGCAGACTCTAGTTACTGTCCATTCAGACTGCAGACTCTAGTTACTGTCCATTCAGACTGCAGACTCTAGTTACTGTCCATTCAGACTGCAGACTCTAGTTACTGTCCATTCAGACTGCAGACTCTAGTTACTGTCCATTCACACTGCAGACTCTAGTTACTGTCCATTCAGACTGCAGACTCTAGTTACTGTCCATTCAGACTGCAGACTCTAGTTACTGTCCATTCAGACTGCAGACTCTAGTTACTGTCCATTCAGACTGCAGACTCTACTTACTGTCCATTCAGACTGCAGACTCTAGCTACTGTCCATTCAGACTGCAGACTCTAGTTACTGTCCATTCAGACTGCAGACTCTACTTACTGTCCATTCAGACTGCAGACTCCAGCTACTGAATTTCATGTAAAATATTAGCAGGGAATTATTTTGCATTTTGGTGTCGTTCATTCCTCTCCCTCCCCGTAGACCTTTAAACTGTAAGAGAGACATGTTGGTAAGTTTAATCGTTTTATACATTTTCAGCAAAGCACTCAGAATACGTCTACCCTCATCACTTCTACATTTATTACATCATCAGTGCTGTGAGTATCTTTCCTGCCAGTTATCGTAGAAGCAGGGCCCTGTTCCCATAAAGCATCTTAAGGCAAGGTTGACTGTAAAGCCCATCTTACACATCTTCTTACATTTGCTTAGGAAAAGCATCTTAACAAGAAATGATCACAGATTCAGGTTTTTTTTCTTGCTCACTCGCAGAGAGCATTTTAAGATTTTTCAACATGTCTGAAAAACTAACAGTGGGCAGCAGAACAGCTGGGGAAACAACATTTAGGCTGAATATTATCACCTAATAAAGTTGTTACTGCTAAAGCTAACAATTGCCTACTGGCAGACACAGAGAAACATTCCCATTCATGTTAGCCTGTTTGTGTCCAGCTGATGAATCAAAGTACCATTCAAACACACCACTAGCTCTAGTGTGTATACAGTGTTATTTCTTATTGAGTTGATTGTGTAAACACTTTATTTATCAAAATATTCTACAGTAGATGTCTTCTTTTCACCTAATATTAGGTATCATATAAAATGCAATAAGCAAAAAGTGATGAACGACAGTAGGCTGCCAGTCACGATGTTCTCAAAGTGGCACTGAGCATTTAAAATACTATTGTTTGTGTAATTTGTTTCTGTGATGTTGCCTCTAAGATTGATTATTATTGACAAATGTGACACAAGTCAATTTGATAGTGAAGAAACTAATCAGGACAGCCATGAACAGTTGGTTTGGAATACTTTAACTTGGTTATAAATGTGTTGTATCACTGGGGAAAAAACTAAATTACTAATGTTTACCAAGTCAGTCTTTTCTTTTCCATTTCAACGCGTCAAACTTGTATTTCCTAACTGTTCTGTTTCTGAAGGTCAGAAAGAAAACAACTTCTGTTGTTGGTATGGTATTGATTTAGTTGGAAAGCTGCACATACAATTCTTAAAATGTTTCAAACAAAGACAAGAATTTCCAATTTTTGTTTCCTTTCTTAAAGCAAAAAACTGATAAGTAATCTTACAAACACATCATGTGTACATTCTTCTTAGATTGGACCAATTTAAAAAAAAACAAAAAACAGTTCAATTCAGTAAATTCTTGCATTCATGCTACCAGAAATTGCGTGAATGATAAATGACGCCACAATAGTAAAAGCGTACAGATGTTTTCTTTTGTCCTTCATAAAAACTCATGTTTGGATGGCAGATAATGTCTGCTGGTTTTCTTCAAATATTTAAAGTGCTCATATTATGCTCTTTTTCAGGTTCATAATCGTATTTAGAGGTTGTACCAGAAAAGGTTTACATGGTTTAATTTTGAAAAAACACCATATTTCTGTTGTACTACACATTGCTGCAGCTCCTATTTTCACCCTGTGTGTTGAGCTCTCTGTTTTAGCTACAGAGTGAGACATCTCACTTCTGTTCCATCTTTGTTGGGAGTCGCACATGCGCAGTAAGTACTGCTAGCCAGTCAGAAGCAGAGTATGAGGGCGTGTCCTGACAGTACCTAGGTAAGGACTACTAGCCAGTCAGAAGCAGAGTATGAGGGCATGTCCTGACAGTACCTAGGTAAGGACTACTAGCCAGTCAGAAGCAGAGTATGAGGGCGTGCCATGCTAGCAGCTAGGCGAGCATTATAACGTGTGTTCCAAAGTGACCACGTTTGTCTCTGAAGTAAAGGCTGGACTACAACAGAGCTGTTTGGAGCAGTTGGTGAACAGTGTTTTCTGGTGGAGATGGTAAGTCCCTTTGGGGGGGGACTTTGGGCTTTTTCACTTTGTAAACCTATAACGTGCACAAACAGATATAACACAATAAAGCAAAGAGAAAAGCCAAAAAGCATAATATGAGCACTTTAAGAATGCTTTGTCTCTGCTGGTGGTAATATCAGACGACGTTCATATAGGAGAAAGAAGAGTTGGAAGGTATATGTCTTGAACGAAACGTCATAAGATGAAGAATGAATTTCACCTGACAGTTGTGGAAGTCAGCTTTAATATTCTTGCGCTTGCAGCTTCTTGAAAGCTTTTGGACATATCAAAGTTTGGTGATTTTTGCACACATTCTCGAGGTGGGGAAATCACAGACTGCTCACCGCTGGAATATGATAAAGTGAATACAGCAACGTTGTCAATTTAACTGGGTTCAGCTTTGATAGTTTGACATCTCGTAGGAATCTATTGTTTTTGCCTATTACACAGAAAGTAAAGTAGTTTGATTTGATTATATATTTCAGCAAAATTGGCCTGACATGTCCTATGTGCTCCACAAGAGAACTTCAGTGGAAGCAAATATCTTTTCAACTATACGAGGAGAATGACTTCCTTCATCACTTTGATTTGAAAAGAGAGAATATGCCACTGTGGTCGCTTGGTCAGGTGCCTTTAGCTTTTCTTACTGACGCAAAAAGTCTCCTTTAGCGTCATATTTAGACGTGCTTGGTCGGGACTCTTGGTGTCACTTTTTGACGCTCTGGGTCGGGACATTCGTTTAACTGACATGCAGCACAGAAACGGGACAGTTAGGTTTAGGATGAAAGTCCTGTGTGGTTCGACACATGGTTGTCAAGTGTAATGTGTATGAGAGTGCTGACTGTATATGTTTCATCTAACAGGTTATCTAACCAACCAAGATTAAAATGTGTTGCACCAGAGTTAGCTTCCCATCACTCTACAGTGTAACACAAGCAGTCATCAACATTGCTCCCACCATCACCATCAGCCTATGTGTCAGGTGATACAGTAATGTGTGGCTGCATCGTTTGAGGAAAGTTGCTGCTGCTGTGTTAAACACGAGGAAGAGGGAAAGTGCCGACACATCAGTGTGAAGCACCGGGAACAGGCCAACCATAATGCAAGCCGTTGGCTTTTTGTTTACAGATGTTTTGATTAAAATTCATGAAACAATAAGAAAGCATCAAGGAGTGGGCTTTGAACGGCGCCAGCAGCAAAGACCAGTCTCCCACGCTCCAATATCCTAAGCTCCACCACCAAACAATAGACCCAATTCTAAATGCATTTCATGATGTTTTTGTGTCTTGGTTCTTGTGTGTGTGTGTGTGTGTGTGTGAGACAGAAAATGAGAGTGAGTGTCTACATCATGATATATGCTCCAAGTAGAAATGAATCATACCTCTGAGACTTTGTAAGCACCGCACACAGTGTACACACTGGTTTACAGAGCTAAACAGTTATAGCTTTCCATCCTCCCATCACACTCAGTGAAATGTTTTCATTTATGGATGGATTGACAACCATGTACTGTTGGAAGGATCTTCCGCTTTAGAAAAGACCAGGATATTTTCTATTGACACACTTCTTGCCTGATAAATGATTAAATCTGATGTGGGTGTGTTTGACGTGTAGAGTATATAGAGGCACTGGACTAAAATAGCCCTTTATTGTAAGACCACAGTGTTCAGTGGAGAGCAAGGTAATCTTACATTTAATAAAGAAGATTATTAATGTATCCAAGGTAGTTATAAAAAAAAAATAAACGTCTTTAATATTCCTAAACCCAGGGTGCGATTTCCGAGGGGGATGCGTGGGATTTCCCCCTTTCTGGTCTTCTGGTCTAATTATTTTTATCCCCAGTGGGGACAAAATGTATCACCCCTCAAAGTGATCAATACTACTTCACTAATAAACTGAGTAATGCGCTGTAACGTGAACTGTCTATTGTGCGATAGAACGATAAAATCCGAGCAGCAGTTGCTGGTTGTATTTAGCCTCTACAGAGCTCCGGGACACCGACTGTGACCCCCAATTTACACCGGTTGCGAAACAGCTGCGGAACGGCGGAGTCAATCGGTTTCCATTAAAGTCAATGGTGTATTTCCACTGACTGCAGAAAGGCTGCGTCCCGACTCCGGCACAGCAGCCCTCCGGAGCAGATACGCAGAGCTTCTATTTTTGCCGGACGCCAGAGAGCTCCACAGCAATTCCGCAGTTGGTTGAAATCAGCGGTGAGCTGGCTACAGGCACCGCCAGATGACGGATCTTTCAGGGGCCGTGGTAGTGAAGTTTAGCCAGAAAAAGTGAGCGTCATGCAGCGATGAGAGTTAAGTTTAGGCACCAAAACGACTACTAAAAGATGGTGGTGGAGGAATGAACGAGCGTTTCCTGGGTGAAAGTATTTTGTCAAGTCAACTTTGCTCTCTGGCTTGAAAGCGTTGTGTTTCCATTGAATGTTGAAGTGCATATTTAAGTGTCTGGCATGGCTGGACGAGTGGCACTATATCTATGGCAAGGTGGACAGCATATTGGAAATCCTGCTCTTCAGTATTGTAAACATTGTTGAGTGACAACATAGCATAGAACATCCAACCCGATCATCAATGTTTAAAACATCAGCACATTATGTATATGAAATTTCATCATCAGCACTCATCATGAGCAGTTAAGTGTTTAATGGCACGAGAGAGAAACTCATTCATTACCCTGTTAGACCATGCCAAACCTTAAAAACTAAAACGTGATTAGAGCCAAAACTTGAATAATGCTTCAAGTTCACATGCAATAACAGATTTGTTCCAACCCCGTTGCAAGAAGGGTTCCAATGAAGAGCTAATCCAATAAAACATAGCAATTACTCACTCAATTACAAAATTACTAGACAAATATGACTTAAGGAGACAATTGAAAACATCCAAAGACAGAAATGGCTGGTGGCATCTCATCATGCCCAACATATTGTAACACATCGTTATGCAGTGGCATACAAATCAAAATAAGTCTTTCGATGGCTTCATGACAGAAACCCAGTTATTTCTGCCTTTAATTCTCTTCGCAAATGTAAGAGCCAAGCTTCTCACTTGTCTTTATTTTTTCCTACATCACACTCATCAAAAGTCAATTTGTACAGAATCTCTTTGTGACTTTCTTCCCTTGAGGTTTGATGAATTCCTTACAGTATCTGTACAAAAATCATCTGGATCTAACAATGAATGTAAAAGTAGTTCTGTTCATTTTAGTTCTTAGCAGTGGCAATAAAGTCCACTAGTACTGGCAGTTTTTCAGTCATTGGTATTGTCCACTTTTTCCACTTACTATTTTCTTGTCAGGAATGGCTGTATTACCACTGTCACAACCAGACTCATCATGAACACTATGTAGCCAATAAACCCTGGAAGCCAAACATTAACAAAACTATCCTACAAACCCAACTTTAAATTATTGAATATTAGCCTCTGATTTGAGTGAAACTAGCAAAGACGTTTTGTGCAGGCACAATACAGCACTGAGGATAAGGTAAGGATGTAGTCTAAAAGTTCTGCCACTGATTGTTTTGCGCGTTGCCTGAAGGTGGGGAGACTGAGAAATTGGTTCCAGGAGGTTGATGTCTAGGGTTCGGGGTAGAGTAGTCTACATCCTTGATGTTCCACTTCTGGGATTGCTCCGATGTCACAGGAAATTCCGCTGGATGCATGTATTTTCACCGATGTCCGTCACCTTCCTCTTTCTGTGTGTTGGCGTTCTAAACTCTGGTGGATTTCTGAGGACTCTGGTTAACTGCTCCTCAGGTCTCTGCAGGGTAAATCCAGACAGCTAGCTAGACTATCTGTCCAATCTGAGTTTTCTGTTTCACGATTAAAACTACCTTTGAACGTGCACATGTTCCACCAAAACAAGTTCCTTCCCAAGGCTATTTTGCAGAGGCACCGTGGCTCCTTCCGGCAGCTTAGCACTGCCCAAGATGATTGTGATTGGTGTAAAGAAATGCCAGTAAACCTGTGGAACCCTATTGTTTTTCCACTGATTTTCCTCCATTATTTTTCTTCTCAGCGTAAAAGTCTCGCTACAGCCTAAACCGTACATGGTGGGCAGGTGCCATTTTCAGGACTGGTCCAAAACTCCACAAGGACCTCAGGCACAACAATTGACCCACTTCCACCACTAGGTGACGCTATAGCAGAAAAAACGTGTTTGGTCCTATAACTTCCAAACCGTACATTGCACATTAAAAATACACATATCCACATTCCCTGGATCCAACTGAATCTCCTGATATAGGCCATGCCCTGAAAAATTGGGATTTAACCTACTTTTCCGAACTCCTCCTAGACTGTGCAATCAATCTGCACGAAACTTGGCAGGTAGCATCTACAGACCGACCTGACAAAAGTTATAAAAATAATGTTTAATGTTTATAGGAAATATTGCGCATATTATGCACAAACTAATTTGTGTAGCTAACTACGAAAACACCAACTTTGCCATATCTCAACCAAAATATAAGCTATCAATACGGAACGTTAGATTCCGGTTTGGCATGACCATCTGGAGGTGCCACACACATTTTACAAAAATGGGCCTCTAGGGGGCGCTACAGGTAGAAAAAGTTTATATCTCATGAACGGCTCATCCGATTTTTACGAAATGTGGAGAGTACCATCAAGGGTCACTCCTGAGACCACCCAAATTTGGATTCACCACTTAACACTGATGTGAGCAACTTTAAATTTATAGGGTAGATGTACAATGGGTCATGGACCTCACCTACCAAAAATTACACGTGGACCAATAGGTGGCACTATAATGTTTTTTTGACTTTAACTCCCACATTACACATCACACATTAGAAAATCTTACATCAACGTGTTCCTTGAATCAAGCTGAATCATATGCTGTAGGCCACGCCCATTTCTGCAAACCGACCGATCTGCACATAACCTGGTACATAGCACCGCCAGATAGACCTAAAAATGATTTTTCTATGTTAAAGCATGCGTATTTGACAACGAAACAACTTTTCCTAGTTAGCTACTAAACACAAACAATCATATGTCAGCCAAATTAAATGGTATCAGCAAACTTGGGATGCTTGTTCGGCATGCTGCTCTGAGGCTCTGCACCAAATTTGGGAAACATCGGCCTTTAGGGGGCGCTACAGTCAACGTAGACCAGTCTTGGCCCTTTTACTCAATCAATGTTGATGGGATATTTGCAACAGCAACGTACCACAGACCTTGCCGCACATACCTCTCAATATTTACCGAATTTGCCTCCCCAGGTTGTCGGGGGTGACTGACGCTGGGAGGCTTGGACCCCGTCCATAACTCCTTGCAGTTCTAGTTTTATTTGTTTCACATATTATCTTGGACCATGTGTTGTTGGCTGGGGTTGTTTTGCTCAGGTTGACTTATTTTGTTTCAGTTCCCTGTGTCTTTTAACGCACTGTAACAGATGTCATGTTGTAATCATGGAATTTGAAAATACCAATTTCCAGGCATGGAGAAGTTTTGGAAAAATAAATAAATACAGAAAGTTTTGGAAAAGGCATGGGAAATTATTATTATTATTTATTGGCTCAACAATATTGTAATGTTCGAGCAGTGACGTCACTTATTATGTAATTCTCTGCGTGGGGTAACGTCAGTCTCTGACTTGAGTTGAGATGATTTTGTGAGATTAGCACAATGCCAGAAAATTGCTGTTTTAACAATTGTAACAGCACACGTACACAATGTATGTTTCACTTAGAAACATACAAGACATGGCTTGAGAAAGACGAGGTCCCAGGGCGTGCAAAGTGTGGACTATGTCATAAAACGTTCAACATTTCGAACTAGCTAGCCATGCTAAAGGAGTTAAGCACCAGGCTGCTGCTGCGCACAAATCCACTCACCGCATTGCCAGTTTTTTCACCCCGATGACCAACGTGACACCACACTATTTTTGCTCCTAGCTGCAGGAAACATGTTTGATTAGAGCAGAGTGAGTGAACCAAAACCGGATGGTTTTGGATCGTAAAACCAAAACAATGAGCTTAAAGGTGTTACAATACTCCACAAGTTTTTGCTCATCACTCTAATGCTACATTGCTACATGTGGTTTAAAAACAAATATCTTTTGAATGTCGAACTGTGGGAATGAGACAGTTCGTCGTTGCAAATGAGAATTTGTTCTCAATCGACTAAAATGTAGCTTAACAGTCGCACAAGTGTCATCCAGTCAGTGAACTGACTCTGTACTTTAACCCCTGCCCCTTTCCTTCCTTCTTTACCAGAACAAGAGTCAGTGTCAGCTAAAGTTTTCATTCTCCTGATTCAGCCCTGATACTGGTACTCATGTTTAATTGGATATGCAGGCCTCCCATGTGTCTGTGTTTCAGTGCACCCCTGTCAACTTTCTTCTCTGTTTTTAAAAGCAGCAGTCTTACTCTATCAATATTGGCTCTAGTTGATGACAGGGCAGCTGTGGCTTCAACGTGTCAACATTTTTGCAACACTAATCTAATGCAAATGTAATGCTAATGTGACAGCAGTAGTGAGCCTGGAGGGAGTGAGAAGATTTGATGCTGTCATAGTTAAAATAATATATTAAAAAAAACAGTGCCAGTATGGGTGATGTTGCTCATGTTTTCACTTGAATTAAATGAATGTACCCTACATGATCCATTAGAGTTACTTGCCAAGATAAAAAAACAACAACAAAAAAGCTTCAGACACCGTTTTGAACTTGTTTAAAGTTCTCATAATCACTGTCTCAATTTACAGTAATTCTTTTTATTTGTATGGTTTTTCATTTTTGAAGAAAATAGTGAATGCTTCATTGTTTAGACAAGGGGTCATCAACGTCTTTTAGGCCAAGGACCTCTAACCTGAAAGAGAGATGGAGCAGGGACCCCCTACTACATATATTGTATACAATTGAGTTGCATAATAAACTGAGCCAACAATAACATGTAAGGTGGCCTAAAGCCTATACACATTATTTGTTATGGTGCCCTACAATACTAAGCTACTTTTTACATATTCGTATATCATCATGTTTTAATGTCTAACATACTTATGGAAGGCACAGTGAATCCATAAGCCTACCTGTATCATACGTAAGCATATCTTTAATGTTGTTGAGGTTGTTTTTAAGAACTAGGCTGATTTATCTTAGCTAATAGTATGTTTTGTTTTCTTTTATTTGTGTTATTGTATATTTTTTAAAACATGTTTTAAGTTTTGGGGGAAACGTATTAAAACAATAATTCGGCGGCCACCCTGCATTGACTCTGAGAACCCCCTAGGGGTTGCAGACCCCCTGTTGAAGATCTCTGGTTTAGAACAAAACTGAATCTTTAAGTATCGGTTTCATAAATTTGAAAAGTAGAACATGTTGAAGATCCCTCACCTTCTGCATTGCCTTTGATAGCACCAGTCAGTGCATGCTATGATGTTTTAAGGGAGAGGGAAATTTGGCAAACACATTTGCTAATTATTCACACACAAAAATTTGGCATGCACATGTGCTAATTAGACGTGCTTTTAGCAATAATACTATCAACGAATTAGCATAATGTCTCCCTGGTGGACATTTTTAAAATGGCTGCCAAAACTACTGCAAGGTTGGACCAGTCTAGTTTAAAATTAGCGTAATTAAACTTCACAGAAGGTAATCACCATGATGGATTTGAATAAGGGTATAGTGAAAGAAAATATCCCTATACTTTAAGTTAATACCTGCTGTATTCAGTAAATGCTGTCATGTTACACTGTGCGTTCACCTTTAGGTTGAGAAAAGCAGCACCATGGATTTTCTTTATAGAGAAAAACTGATTACATGTAACTTCATTTCAGTAAGCAATCAGAGTCTTGACCATTTCAAATTAAGTAATTTGAGGGTAACATATTTTTTAAAAAACAAGGTAATTAAGGGATTGCAGATTGTGTTTGATTTAAATTGTAACCACTTTGCTCTTTTATTCTGCTATGAAAGCATGCATACGGTCCTTATATTTGATGAAATAATCATCAAAGCCAGTGACGAAAAAGCTTTTCTCAGCCTTCAGAAAGAGGACACAGTGAATGTAGATGTAGGAGGTAAGAGCTGACCCCACTGTAAGGTCAGCGCTTCAGAATATGGGGAACAAACTGCTGTTGGACAAGCAATTATAACCTGAGCCATGAAATGTTCAGCTCCTATCTGTATTGTAAAAACCAATGAGCATTTCCATGTTGTGAAGACATTGTGGCATTATGTAAATTTTACGCTGGGTGCATCTGTGCTCTGTTCCAGCTGCGTTCCGTTTTTTCCGTCCCGGCCACAGGCCATAACACGCCGGGAGCATCTCAGAAGCGATGCGTCTTGCTGCCCGACTCGCAGATTATATTTTCTCTACTTTGAACTTTACAGAACAATCAGATATTTATTAAGCCAGTATCTACCTTCCACTCCAAGCACTCCTGCAATTATGTCGGAAATTCTTTTATTGGGAATAACCCCTTGAGATGTAGCATCTCGTTTTCGAGGGGGTCCTTAAAGGCAAACATATACAATACATTCACAATTAGACAGAACAGTTAACAAAACTACTTGAGGAGACCTCAAGAAAAAAACATACATCAAACATACATACATAATGACAAACAAAAGACAAACCTCCCCATCACACCAAAACCACCCATATCCTCCCCATTCAAACCATTAAATATTAGACAGTAAACAGTTAAGGTCATTAATATACAGTTGAAAAAAAAGAATTTAAGGAGAACTAAAATAATAATAATAATAATAATAATAATAATAATAATAATAATAATAATAATAATGAAAATAAAGCAGATAAACAAAAATAAAAATATCAAGCATGTGCAAAACAGTAGCAGCTTGTATGCAAATAATTAATTAAAGCCATCTTAAACTGGTGAAAAGAGGAGATAGATCTAAAAGACCTAGGTAAACCATTCCAATCGGAAGGGGCTTTAAATTTAAATCCCCAGTGTGTAACATTTGTAGTTGTTTATTATCAAAATCTGTATTGGCCTTCACAAACTTGTCCTTTTTTATGAATATTGACCACCACCATCAATTCCAAGTATTCCTATTAGCTTGAAATTTTACATTTGTGCTTACATGAACTGGGGTAGACGCTCCATAGCCATGCGCCATCTTGAAATACGGCAGCCCGTAAGGGACATACAGGCTATACTGCTCCGCATTTCGCGCTTTTCACTTAGTGGCACTGACTGTGACGTATGCCAGAGAGGGAGGGGGAGAAGATTACTTGTGACTCACCGACAGCAGATTTGAAAGCCTGTTGCGTCTATTATCGAGGACATGTAACTGAATCACCGAGGAAATTAAAACGACGTGACAGACAAAGCAACACGACCAAAGTTAATATTGTTGTGGCTTTTCCAAGATGGAAAGAGCTGATGAGGAGCAAGGATTTTAAAAGGGACGCCGAAGTTGCCTGCTTTCTTCTCAACAGGTAATTCTGCCTATTTGTGTAAAAGTTTTATAGTGTCTACTTGCTTGGCTAACTATAGCATGGTTGTGTATAACGCTAGAACGACGTCTAGGATACTTTTCCTCGCGTCAATGATGAAAAAGGATTGTCTACCTTGTAACATAAACGTAATCATATGTGCCGTGATGTCCCTGGCAGACAACTCACGTCATGCAGTTATAACACAGACTAGCTACTAGAACAGCTGTGTGGAAACGATGGAGACACTAAGAGATCATTTCAGTTTCATTGACATTGTTCATGCTGCTCAGAGAAATATATTAAAAACACAAACCTCTGTTGCTTCTGTCCTACGTTGTAAACATCGCCTTACACTATTAATCTGGTACAATATACAGAATAACGATAGCACTGATACTTTACTAACATTAGCTTGCATATGTTTGGGAACCTGATAGCTGATGTTAGCATTGGAATGGTACCAAAATAACGTCAAACTATTAAGGAAGCGACACTCACGGACGGTTGGCGCTAATTTTGGGTTCGGCCACTGTAGGAGTTATAACGCACTCGGAATGGGGGGGGGGCTACAAAGTGATATTCAGTTGGTTGTCATATACAATTTCATCGCTAGATGGGAGAAATTCTTACACACTGGGGCTTTAAAGGCTCTCCTCCCAATTTCTTTGAATATATGTGGTAAAGAGAAGAAAAGGTGGTCAGTATCTCTTAAACTATAGGATGATTAATATAAAATCAAGTGTTTTTTCAGATAGGATGGATAGTTTGAAAAATGCATTCATGAATAAACTGCAACCAGTGAAACTGATGTCTAGCATTTAATGAAAGAAGATTCAATGATACATTTGACAGTGATGGGTTGTAAATGGACACCTCAAAACAAATCTGCAGAGACTATTATAAATCACATTCAAAGGTTTAAGATTGATTTTGGCTGTGTTCTGATAAACAACATCCGCATAATCAATTATAGGCAATAATAGTTGAGTAATAATTTTATCTAATTTAATCTAATCTGTTTTGTAAAACAATTAATTGAGCGGTATAACATTCTTAAGCTACAGTTTATTTTTTTCACAATGGAATCAATATGAAGTCTGAAGGTAAGTCAGGAATCGAGCCAAAGGCCAAGATATTTAAACTGCTCAACTTTCTCTAGAGGTGTACCATCCAGGAATTTAGCCTTAAGAGAGTTATGTTGCTTATGGAGTGCAGATCTAGTTGCAAAGAGCATGCTATTTTTTTATTCAATAGAAGCAGATTAAGAGAACCATGTTTGAATACAATTGAAATCAAATTGAGGTTTGAATCTCAGATATGTCATATTTAGATGTATACATAACTGTGTCATCTGCATATAGATGGATCTGACAGTCTAAACATATTTGTGGTAGATCATTTATAAAAATAGAAAATAAAAGGGGCCCTAGGGAAGAACCCTGAGGGACACCTGTTTCAATTATTCTAGGCTGGGAGAGAGTAGCATTAAGAGACACATTTTGACGTCTTTAATGAAGATATGCATTAAACCAGAGAACAGCTGATTTGGAAAGACCAATAGCATATAGTTTATCAAGAAGAATATAATGATTGACCATGTCAAACGCCTTAGTGAGGTCAATAAAAGTTGTACCAGTAGACCTGTTATTAACTTGTGCAGAAAAAAATATCATTGGTAAATATTGTAAGGGCTGTTGTTGTAGAATGATTAGGTCTAAATCCAGATTGATTAGTAGTCAAGAGGGAGAAGTCATTACAGTTTTTCTCGATTGTTTACACACATCATCTGAAAGCATGCCTCATACTATCAGAACTCTACACACAAATCTAAAAACACACACACAATGGGCAAAACCCCTCATTTCTCCTGCAAAATGAAACTTTACATTCAAAACAATGTTATTTCTTCTCAAAATGGTATTTTGTTTTCAAATGACACACACAGATTGTCATATAAATAGACATTTATAAGAACCAGTTGAACACTGATGTGCTCAGTGTAAAACACGATGATGAACGGACAACACTTCTCCATTCATCATAATGACTTAGGCCTTTTTTTGTTCAGTGTTACACTTACTACAGACAGTGCATACATACATACATACATCCATACATACATACATAAGTGTGTTGTAAAAAATTGAGAATATTATTATTATTATTATTATTATTATTATTATTATTATTATTATTATTATACTCAGAACACACAAATACACGGTAACAAATATATTTTATTTTTCCCATAACAACTTCTGTTACGTTTCCCCCTCTCATTCCCCCTGCTCTGGCATTCCCCCCTCTTATTCCCCCTGCTCTGTACATTCCAACCAACACAAAGTTTCACATACAGTGGTCTACATACAAAACAACAGAAAAATGTACTGTATACAGTTACAGTAAAAAAAAGAAAATACTATCCTCTGTTGGGTCTGGCCACAGCACCTCATCCACATCACAAGCAATGTTTTCCCTGGCCAAGCAGAAACAACACAGAATAGCTCACCTGTTGCCCTTTTATACTAAACCTCTGATTGGTAATTGTAAAACTGTGTGCCAGGTGTTAACCCATGTGATGAGTCAGTGTGCATATTTGAATGGCAGTGTGTTCCTCATGAAAACACGAGATTTTCTTCATGAAAATTGTGCCAAATGCAGAGAATTGTGTGTAGTGGTTTGAAAAAAAGTGTGTTTTAGAACTGCAATTTGAGTGTAAAGCAGGAATTGTGCTTGTAGTTTAGCAGAATTGGTTCAGGGGGTTGGTGTATGAGTTACATTTTGTGGTCATTGTGTCTCAAGTACCAGTATTTGTGTGTATAAAATTGAGAAAAACTGTAATATATTTAGACAGTTGCCTAAAAATAAGCTTTTCGAATATCTTAGCTACATTACTAATTATGGAAATGGAATTAAACTCCATGCCTTCTCTTTTCTGGAAAGGATCTGTGGTGTCTGTTATGTTTTTCAAACTCCGAGATGAATCTCTCATCGTCCATGGTGTTGTAGGGGAGACATATCCAATATTGTGAGGTGTCTCTTGGTAAATTGACTGGATGCTTTCCTGTTTCACTTCCTGTCTGGATGTCCGAACACAAGTTTGTGCCCAGGCTCGCACTGAACTGAAAGTCCAGTGGTGACAGAGGCCAGCCATATAAGAGCTCTTTCAGTGCTAATTCAGACTGAAATGCCTTCCAACTGGCATCAAATCTTGCCAGGTAATCTTGCCACTGGTGTAGTACTCCTGTATGAGAGTGTCAGTCAGGTACCCGATCACCTTGCGGAGAACTTGGAGCAGACCCTCCAAGTGGCGGGTGAATTTGACCAATCTACCAGCCACAGGGGCAGGTAAATAAAAGCAGCATACTGTTGCACTCGGACACTTTTAAAAGAGACAAACCTTCATTGGGGGAGATTCTAGGCTAACAAAACATCACCTTCCACTTGCATTCCATTGATCCCATCCACTTTAGCAACACTGACAGGGAATAACTTTGTGTTGAAGTGTTTAAAGACTTTATTTGTCCATTGTTTATTTCTAAAGAAACATGACAGTGCATTACCTTGTATCTCACGTTATGGCGCCATATGAACCGTTTTTGTATAGGGTACCGATTGTGTCATGACCACGCAACTTACTGTCGCACAGTAGAGAAATTACCGTACAGTACAGGAGAAGCTCCCAGGCAGTTTGGACTTACATTAGCTGTTTAAGTTGAATTACTAGTATTAATTAGCATGTTAGTTAGCAATAATTAGCCTGTGCCTATGTTATCTCCTTACATATACTTACGCTCTCCGTCTCTGCAATATTGGGAATGATTGAGATTTCTCTGGGCACAGCTACCAGAAGACTTACAACGTTCAGACACGTTGATCTACCTAGTCAAGCTCAGTTTGGGGATGCCCAGTAACACCAGAAAAGTGACTTCACTGGTCTATGTTGAAGTATATGGCGTCGCTGTGTCCATTTATTTTACTGTCTATGGTTAGCGTACGACAAGACAAGCCTGACAATTTCTGATCGTTGGAATGAGGATGGGTGGAGGAATGTTTTTTGTTTAATTTCATTAAGCTGAGTGTCTTTGCATGGGAGCGTGCCTATGTTCCCACAGCCCTATGTTCCCACAGCACTATGTTCCCACAGCTCTATGTTCCCACAGCCCTATGTTCCCACAGCACTATGTTCCCACAGCTCTATGTTCCCACAGCCCTATGTTCCCACAGCACTATGTTCCCACAGCACTATGTTCCCACAGCCCTATGTTCCCACAGCACTATGTTCCCACAGCTCTATGGTCCCACAGCCCTATGTTCCCACAGCACTATGTTCCCACAGCTCTATGTTCCCACAGCCCTATGTTCCCAAAGCTCTATGTTCCCACAGCTCTAAGATTTTTTTTTTTCAAAATTAGGCCCTATTTCCTTTTTCATAAATTTGTATCAGATTTGATCCCCCTAACCCTAAAAAATGTTGTGGGAGGATAGGGGTTAAATTGAAGGAAAATGTAGGAACACAAGACCTAATTTTGAAAATGTCCTACAAATGTGGGAACATAGGGCCTACTTTTCAGTGAACAAATAATTCTTAGAAATGTGGGAACTTAGGGCTGTGGGAACATAGGTCTGACCTCGTGTGCGGTTAAAAAAAAATGGCTGGTAAATGAAGGTTAAGAGGCTGGGAGATTTTGGAATCCAGGTGAAATATTTAACATACTTTCACAGCAAAAATGATGTATGCGATTAATTTAGATTAATTAATCACAGAGTCTGTAATTAATTCGATTGCATTTTTTAATCGACAGCCCTAATATATATATATATATATATATATATATATATATATATATATATATATATATATATATATATATATATATATATAGATATATAAAACTCTGGCTTTTTATGTAGATATTAAAAATGACCAAGATGCTGTGAAGGAGATTATTAGCCAAATATAAGCCAGTTGCAGATAATGATGTGAAATCAAAGAGCTGGTTAATGGAACGAAGGTGCAGGAGATGTGTATCATCACACCTAAGAACGAGTCTGCACTCAGCCAAGTATTCAGGGCCAGAATAATTACCCTTAAACTCCAAAGTAAAAAAAAAAAGTTTAACTTCCTTCCTTCAGGAGCTGCCATTATGACTACATGATATGGTAATTAACAGATGATTAAAGATTAGGAGTTTCTGTAATTACACCTTAAACTGAGCTAATGGAGCAATCAGAGGAAATTTGAGATTGTGAGGTTGTTTTTTCCCCTTCTGCACTTTTTTTTTTTTTTTTTTTTTTTATCTCTCAGCCAGTATATTTCACATCAGTTTAGTACTTTATTTTATTTTTATTATTATTTCTACATCATCTGAGGAAAAAGGAGACAGATGAGGCCGGTGCAGCATGTGCAGCTCAAATGGAAATTTGAATTATCAGACAGGTTCAAGCTGGTCTTTTAAAATAGACTCACACACATGGTCTCACACACACATGCACACAGACGCATGCACAAAAGACCTCTACTAACAAAGATGTCAGCCAACCACAGTCTAGATCAGGCTTTTGTTGGATGTCAGTCTCCCTCTCTCTCTCTCTCTCTCTCTCTCTCTCTTATTGTCTCTTAAACACAACAAAAAACACACACACACTCACTTATACACTTACCTCATACTCTCTGGGTGTGGATTAGGCCTTGTACGGTTTAACCTTATAAAGCTCCATGACAGGCCACTAAAGGCTTTATGTCAGGGTCTGACCTGTAAAACTCTACCTGACAACACACACACACACACACACACACACAAACACACACACACACACACACACACACAAACACACACACACAGGAGGCAAAGAGGCATGCAAGACACACAAAAACACTAATTACCATACATAAGACTTTTACACACATGCAGGGATTGTGAGGTTCATCAGGGTGCTGCCATTATGGGATGTGACACTGTGGAGTGCAAAGTCGAGACCAGTTTTTCAGCAGCAGGTAGGGTTTTTGAGAGTGTAGCTGACATGGATCCGAGGCTTCATACGGCTATTGTTTTAAACTGAAGCGGACAAACCCCAAAGCATAACGTGTTACTTTTTTTACCACATTTACATTTTCCCACTGGTATTTCATAAAGAAAGTGTTCAGTGTGGTTTTAAGCAATCCAGATCCGGAAAATAAATTGGCTTAACGTGACACAATTCGGCACGGCGCTGTTGTGGCCAATCAGATAAGAGCAAGTGCACATTCCTGCTAATCTACTTTGTAATAGAGCCGGACCGATATGGGATTTTTTAAGATAACGAAATGACAACGAAAGATACAATAATTGCAGCTGTGACAAGTTAAAATTCTATTTATTTATTTAGGGTGATATTGTCATGGCATAACCAACCCTGGGGAAAATTATTTCTCTCGTTACATCTAGGGATCAAACAGAGCTTGGTTTACCTCGCACAGATGATACTAGGAACTAAAGGGTGTCAAACATATAGCCCGTGGGCCAGAACCGGCCCGCCAAAGGGTCCAATCAGGCCCACTGGATGACTTTGCAAAGTGTGACAATTGCAGACAAGTAATTAATTCCAATTCCAGACATACCACTTTAATCTCAGAGAATATCTGAGTTGCTTGTCTGTAGAGTTTGTTTTTTGAATATTACCCCTCTTTCTTCTGGGTCCATAACATCATTTTTTTTTTCCTACAATGGCCTTAGAATGCAGAAGCAAATTGCGTCGACATCGAGCTAGGCCTGTAACAATTCCAATTGTATTAACAATACCATTAACAATATATAACGTCTCTTTTAGTGAAATTATACAGATTTTGATTTATGTATTACTTTTTCAAACTAATATAAGTTTAAATGAATCCCAGGACACACTTACCCCAGCCTGGCGGCCAATAGAAACTAACATGCTGGGTTATGACGTGACAATATGGCCAAAATCTTCCATCCCAAAATATAGGTACTTTCATATCTCGGGTCAGGGATTGAACCACCAACCTTTCAATTGGTAGTCTACCACTCTACCACTCTACCACCTGAGCCACAGCCACCCTGGACCTTTGTGCCACCAGTGTATTTCATGTAAATCAGCTTTTTTTTGACACACCCACCGCTAGCTTAGCTTAGCACAGATCCTGGAGGTAACTGGTTCCATCTAGCCTACTGCTCCCAATAAGTGACAAAATAATTCCAACATTTTCCAATTTACATGTTGTGATTTGTATAGTCACAGCGTGTACAAATAACAAGGTCACATGAGACACAGCCATCTTCTAACCGTATACATACTGGGAACTATATTCTCAGAAGGCGAAGCACTGCTACTTCTGCTACTTGGGCGAAGTGATTATTACTCCAATTCTGAGCGAACTCCAGGCGAACTCTCTGCTCCTCACCACGGGGCTTCTCAGGTGCGTCGAGCAAATCACTCCGCCCAAGTAGCAGAAGTAGCAGAAGTAGCGAGGCTAGCGGTGGGTGCGCCAGACAGAGCTACAACACGCACGGAGATGAGAAGGGTATGTATGGACTTATCTAACTCTGGGGGATACGGTGAATAAGACAAAGTCCCAATAAGTTGCCGTGTTCCTTTAAAGTGTAAAAAACATTCCCTGGAACAAGGCAAGAAGTGAACACTATTATTTTTGCAGCAGTCCGCTCACACAGCCATTATTCTGAGACAGAAGTGATGTCTGCCCTGTTGCTGTTCTCTTGAGTGCCTGATCAATCACTAACGATGGATCATCTCCAGAGCCGTGGAAGACACTTCATTCATGTCCACAAATGAAACCAAGCTGTGTGTGATCACAGGAATATGGAATGTAATCTTTTTTTGGGCGCATGTCTGCTTCAAACGGGGAATATAGCTTTAAAAAAAATAGAAAAAAGTCATCTCCATCGCCTCACCGTATGGAGCTCGGATTAATTTCTCCTCATAAGATCAAATGATACTTGCCTAATGTAAGATAGTACTTATAGTAAGATGCTATGTAACCTATGCCTTCTAGAAGCTCCCCTTTTCTCTCTCTCTCAGACACACACACACACACACACACACACACACACACACACACACACACACACACACACACACACACACACTACATGAAATAAAAAGCAGCTTCTGATGAAATTACAAGAATTTTGCAGATTATGTTTATCAGAAGTCTCTTAATCATTTTCCTTTTCTATTGGATATGTACAATTGTCAACCTTAATTTCAGAATATCATCATCGTTTGTCCCCTTAGCACACAGACATATATACCATAAAAGAATATCATAAAAGTTTATTGTGAAAAGTATACTTAATTAAAACAATCAACTAGCCATCATCATAGCAGCTCATGAGCCATTTATCTGCAGATTCTTGAAAAATAAACTACTTTCCTGGAGCCACAGTGGTAGACTCAAGGGAAGCTTCACAAGATGAAATACCCTTTTCTTCATCATCAAACACCTTCACATTAATAATGAGGCTTTCAGGTTCTGGAAAAAATGGAAATGAACACTGATTGCTATATATTGCGTATGAGCCCAAGACAAAACAGATACAAGGTTAAAACTTTAGAGGTGTTTTGCTTAGTTTGAGTGGGTAGCAGCCCTTGGATCCAAAAGAGAGAGTCTCGACTGATGCATAAGTTGTCTTTTATTTAGTTTGCCAGGCCAGCATGACGTTCAACATTCGTTTAATTCATCATCACTTTAGCACCGTGAAAACTGTATTGAAAACATAGACACAACAAACATTTCACACACGTGTTTTCACGGATACAAACTTCATTACGTGAACAAACATTTAGGATGACAAACGTTAATTACACAGCAAAATAGACCATACATACTGTCAGGGGCGGATTGGCCGTCTGGCAATTCTGGCAAATGCCAGAGGGGCCAGACCATTTTTTTAATGTGGGCCGGTCAGACTGGGTCGACCGACCCAATCAGAGGTTACTCAAATTGGGACGTTCAGTCAAAATCAAGCACGTCACCTGCAAACGGGTTTGCTGTAGTGATGTGACAACCGGCTCTTTTACGCGAGTCTTTTATGCGAGAACCTTTAGACAACCGTTTCATTACATAGACTTGTGCATTAGGCACGGTTACGGTGTCGGTCAGTAGCCTGGTGCGCACCGCGGTCTCTCCTCGAGACAGCCTGCCTACCATAATACATTTAACTTAACATAACTACCGAGATAACATGACGTGTATTTGTATGTGATATCCATCGGTAATGTAGCTTATGAATTTCTATGTACACAAACACAATCATCTAAGATGCCCAAGAAATAAAGGTTTTAAACTTGCCGAAAACCGAGACACCCGTTTGATTACATAGACTCGAGTGGTTGTTAACGGTTACATTCGGTCTCGGTCAGTAGCCTGGTGCCCGCCCAGTCTGACAACCTGCAACATTCACTTCTCTAACATTTAACTTAACATAACTAAGATAACATGATGTGTATTTGTATGTGATGTACTTCCCAATCAATAATGTGTGAATTGCTGAACACAATCACCTAAGATGCACCAGAAACAAGGCTTGGTTAATAACTCAAACTTGCAGCGAACCTAGACACCCGTTTGATTATAGACTTGAGCGGTTGTTAACGGTTACGTTCGGTCTCGGTCAGTAGCCTGGTGCACGGCCTCTACAACTCTCTTAACAACTCGTTTGGTCCAATGAATCGTGCTGCTGGCTCGAGGTAGCCCATTTCCTGATTGATTCTACCACCACTCCAGTGGAGACGCTAATGAGGTAAAAAAACAGGAGAGAGTCGCTTCATTGACGTATGGCACTCGATTCTCCCGGCTCAGTGACACGAATCGGGTTAATAACCGGCTCTTGGGTCAGTTCGTCATCACTAGTGTGCTGACGGGCGCAGCTTCAGACTGCTGTCTGTCCGCGCGGCCGTCTGACGGCATCAGTATTAAATTGACACAGTTTCATTACCGGTTAATAACGTCTTGTTGTCGTGTTAAATAGTAGTCTAATTCAGTGTTCTGGTCCAGTTGGTTTTAACACCTGATGTGAAGTGTAGGCCTACAGGAGTACACATGACAACCTGAACAAGCAGCATCGTTCTGCTCCGTCTTTCTGCTGCGCCCCATTCACGTAGTGTTTAGTTTTACACTATGAAGGTTAAACTCTGCAATTAATCCGCGGTTCACATGTACACATGAACTGTGGTGGTCCATTACACTGTAGGCTATATTCAATATCACTGATCATTTCTGATCAATATAACATAGAAAATATTACACTTCATAACGTTTTGTATCTATAACATGATTGTATTATTGTTCAATTTAGCAGTAAAAGCAGTAGCCTCTGGAAGTCAATCCTACATTTTTCACAGTGGGAGCAAAACGTGCTCCTTGGGGAAAAAGTTACCATAAAGCCCTGTTCATGCTGTGTGTTGTTGTATCCGGCCCATGTCCCAGATGTGAAAGCCCCCTTACTGGACTACTGAATATAATAATATTCCATTATATTTTGTATTTTGAATTGTTACCTGCCACCAGGATTTTGTGATTTCCTTGCCATAAATATAGATGTTTTTACCATAACTTGGTGCCTAAAAATGTATCAGAATGCAGGAATTGAAGTCTTTTACACTCTAAATTTCCTGGGGGAGGACCCCCAGACCCCACCTGCTGTATGTGTTCCACCAAAGGCCAATTCTGAGCAAGGAACAACCCTGAAGTATAATTATAGACATCCATAGATATAGATATATTTCAATTGCAGAATTAGAGAGTTAAAACAGATGAAAAGATGGAGAAACAGACAGACAATATGTACAGTGTCAAGAAAGAGAAACACGGAGAAACGAACAGTGACAACAAAGAACAACATACTATAGAGAGTGACAGTAACAGCATACAAACGGCATAAATAGGCAGTACGTGTACATTTATTATAAATGTGTGCTCTTTAAAAAGTAGTAACCATTGTTTGCCAGTTACATAAAATATAAAAAAATCTGTTACATAAGGTACTGCTTATATTATTTCACCATCTGTACACAAATGTAATTAGTGAATGCACGTGTCCGTGGGGGGGGCTGCATGGTCGTGGTAATGTGGGCTGGTGTGGCTACAGTTCCAGGGCTGAATTTTTGTCCCAGTCCGCCCCTGCATACTGTACATGCAAACAATTTCTGAATTACTATGCGCTCATGAAGGAATGCAGAACAATATACGATCCGTCATGAAACGGGCGTCAAGTTCTCAAAGTTCATAAATGAAACACAAAATCTCAGAAAAAATCCTGTAGGCCCAAACACAGCTGCGTACAATTCACACCAGCCAGCTACCATCCAAAGCTCATCTTGCATTGTGCAAAAACTACGGTACCACCAAAGGGACACATTTCAACATTACGGGTGCACAGAATGTCCGGTCAATCACATACAAATAACATTAAAATAAATATTTGACCAATAACCCAACCCATACTTATTTCAATCAGGAGAGACTTCCTTGATAAAACTATGCAATGTGCAAAGTCTCTGGAGATTAGACTCCATCAAATCCATAAATGCAGGGGGGGTGTAACCCATCCATATCCCCCGATGGAGTCTAGACACTGGTGGTGGTGATAAAGTGGAGAGGAACCAATCAAGAGTGCCAAGAGGAAGTCAGTCTACGAAACCCGAAGTACCTGCCGATACTACCGGGGGTTGAAAGGGGAGGAGGTGGGACGCACTCAAAACCTGAAATGACAACTGACAACCGGAAAGGAGAGAGGAGATTTTTCATACAGCCTGGCAGGAAGTGAAACAGCTTGAGTATCCAGTCAATTTACCAAAAGACACCCCCCACACACACACACACAATATCGTTTATGTCTCCTCGACAACACCACGGATGACGAGAGATTCATCTTGGAGGTGGAAAAACATAATAATAATAATAATAATAATAATAATAATAATAATAATAATTACTTGCATTTATATGGTGCCTTTCAGGAAACCCAAGGGCACAAAATAATAGACATCACAGATCTGTTTTATAAAGACAACGCCAGAAAAGAGAAGACATGGAGTTTAATTACAGGAGTGTTTGAAGTGGAAGGTAGATACTAGCTTAAAAGACATGTGATTGTTCTTTAAAGTACAAAGTAGAGACAATATAATAATGCCGTGCAGATGGGAGATTTCAAGTGACAGTTGAACAGTTTTCCCAAGATGGCACCAGCCTGTATACGCGAACGCTACTGTCTTCATGAACTATCTTTTTAATAAACTGTCTATACACTTACAAAGTTCTCAATGCTTGTGTTTACATGTAGGGACCCTCATTATGCTACCATGGAAGTGTGGTGCTATTTTGAGTCTTGTTAGTGGTATAGAAGTAGAGTTTTCTTTTTATTTTACTCGTGCCTGACGACTAGCTTTATACACTAATTAGCGGATTGTAATAAAACTGGTCACATTCGATTAGCATGAAAACATATTCCAGAGAACTGTCAACTAGGTACCCATATGTTATTAACCCATAGGTTCATTTTGCGTGGATTTGTCCTTTAAGACCGATGCAGTTGTCAATTTCCCGTCCAGCGCCCGCATCACGTAAATAGCAAATGCGCCCATCTGTGCGCCCATGGGCGTGCTGGTCTTACAGGGAGGTGTGTTCAGGTGCATTCTGGGCGTATTGCTATCTTGATGGAGCGGGAAGTGATTGTGCCATTAACCAACAAAAATCTGGTCTAAAGTCAATAACGCAGCATTTCATTGTTATTTTAACAGCACATTAGTAAAATGTGCCTGCCACTATGCTTGTTACACACACAGGGACAGAAGCACACAAACATGCTAAAGATTACAAATAAAAATATTACAATGTGAAATAGTTTTGGTGGCATAGTGCTCGTGCCATATATGATCTGCTTGTGCACTTTCACTTCATGCACGAGCAGATCAGTTTCTTCTCCTGAACACCTCTTCTTCCTGCTCAGCCAATCCTCCATCATAACAGCAATGCTCCAAGGTCCAAACGCGCCTGGCTTTTAAAGGGAATGGGAGATGACTCTCTGATTGGTTGATTGCATGTTACGCCCAAAACACACCTATGATTAATGAAGACACTAAGTACAACCCTTTTGAACCATGCGCCGGGCGCACAGACCCTTTTTTCCACCGTTTAACTAGCAAAAGTGGATTTGGACACGCCCTAAATGCACCTGCACCAGGCGCTTCACGCCGTGCGCTTAGATCGTACAAATAGGGCCCCCCGGTGTATTATGGCACGTGGCAGAGGACGGAACAACCACAATCTTTTTTCTGATCTTAACTAGTCGTTTTGGTGCCTTGCTTTTTATAAAGGCTAGAAATGCACGATTGGAAGCTATTTATCATCTCTGTACAAAGACGAAGTTCATCTTTCCTCAGCCTCCTGTATGTTATACAGTTACCAGCTATGGCATAACCAGCTGACAACGTTCATATGCCATCTTTAAACCTGATGAGCGTTAACACATCCAGCTGTGGGAAGATCCCATCAGATCATCAGAGCTTTCTACAGTAGAGGGCCCCTGGTGTGTACAGATATGTGTTGTCTAACCTGAGTAGAGCCTCTCAGCTGGGAAACAAAAGAGCTAAACTCATTAAATCCCCTTGATCAATTCATACACTTAAGTGTAAAGTGGTAATACAAAGTTAATACGCCTTTGCCAACAGGTTCCAAATGAAATCTGCAAACTCCTTCAGTGAAACCAATTGGAATTCAATTGAGACTTTACTTTAAGCAGCCAGAACCCTTTTTTTTACTTCCCAGACTTGATTTTCCGCAGTGCAGCGAGGAAACCTTTCCAACCACGTTACAAGATTGAATTTTGTGTTTTAGCACGCCGTGGCAGATGTTTCTTGTATAGCCTAAAGGTAGGAAAAGTGCAAATGAACTCTCGATGTCAGCGTTTTCTCTCGGTTCACTTTCCGGCAAGTAAAAATAGAACAGGCGGAAGATAACTGAAAAACAATTGGAAATAAATTTGGTCAACTCTCTGAGCTGCCATAATTCATCGCAGGTGGAAAAACAGATGTGAGTGCGGCCCTAATCTCCGAGGAATGACATTAGATGAGTTTAGCCATTTTCAGGTGCAGCTCCTGAGGGCCGCTTTACTTTGACAATGTGTGTGTGTGTGTGTGTGTGTGTGAGTATGTATGTGTGTGTGTGTGTGTGTGTGTGTGTGTGTGTGTGTGTGTGTGTGTGTGTGTGCCCATGTGCTCCGATCCCCAGCTAAAGCATTAATGTGAGAACTTAATTAAGGCGACAGTAAGGAAAGCTATTATAGGTAAGCTGTTAGAAATTAACCAGTCAATCTAAGGGCGACTAAATTGAATTTTTTGCTGAGGCGTCCGGCGTTCAACTCATCAAATCTCCTCTCCTCTTGCTACCTCTGACCCCCTGGGTTTAATTTAGGTGTGTGTTTGTGTGGGTGCACAACCCAACATAAAGATGTACACTTTTTATATTAGCAAGAATACAGAACTCAATTAAGAAAGTGCTTTAGCGATCCAATTAAAAGTCTTTGGACAATTCCTGCTCTTCACTGGGCTCCCTCCTACCCTACTAATAATGAAACAACACACACATATTCTCTTAAAAACACACCAGGGTTTTAAATGAAGGCTTTAAAAGGTTGCAGCCTGCTTTCTTCCTCTCCGTCTTATTCTCCACAGCTATTTTCTATTACTTCTTTGTTCTCTTCGTGCCTAAAAGGCCAAACAATTGACTGTGTGTGTTGACTCGTGGATTAAAATGAAGTGGCTGCTGTTTGAACAGGTGTCAGAGACAGAGACGAGTCTTTTCTCGTGGTAATCTGGCCATTTGATTAAAGACTAAATTAGCCAAACTGTTCTTCAAAAGTGTGTGTGTGTGTGTGTGTGTGTGTGTGTGTGTGTGTGTGTGTGTGTGTGTGTGTGTGTGTGTGTGTGTGTGTGTGTGTGTGTGTTTTGTGTTGTTAGCGAACACCTTGTTAATGCGCTCGTTTGCCTGGTGTTTCCATGGCCATGGGAGACAAGACACTTGGCAGTGGCCATCCGTCTCCCTTGGCAACCACTGGGCAGGCTCAGATCAATTCTGTATCCTATAATAACATGTGCGTGTGGGCCAGGCCGTGGGTGTAATTACGTGGTGTGTCTCCGTGGTAACATAGAAAAGGCTCTTATTAAATTAGCCCAGTGGGTCGGCGTTTATAGAGAAGTGTCTGGAGAGGCAGAGAGGCTGGTTATACAGTAGAGCGCAGGGACAACTTAGCTGACATCCATCATGCAACATGGAGGGGAGGCTCATTGAACCTGAGAGTCGCCACTTGTGGAGCAAAGTTTGCTTCATGAACTTCATTACCTGTGGACAGCCAACCCATTCTCACTCTCCCATCGGGTAAAATACAGACACTTTGGCGTTTGTTATTGACGCTAAAAGTCGCCTTTAGCATCGTGACTCTTCATGGGACAAGATGGGACATACACCCCGGTATCCTGGGTGAAAGTCCTGTGTTGTTTGACCCATCCACCGTCCCGACGAACCTCCTTCCGCAGCATTTCGGTAATAACTACCATTGTCTCTCTTAATACTACGTCATCTTACAGCGCAGCTAGACAAACTAATCGCTGTGATGATAAATAAGTCTTTTAGCTGCGTAAATGTCTAACGTTAGCAAAAGAACATATTAAGAAGTTATTTAAATATAACTTTTCATCCATCCACGTTCACTGTATTTTCACACGAGACCACGCCCCTTAAGGAGACAGGATGTGAGGACCGTTTCACACCATTGCCGATGCTTGAAATGTATAGAGGATCTTTGACCAAGCATCCATATTTTACGAGTTGAAAGTGAGAACGGGTTTATTAGTTCAACCCATGTGTTGTCTTCCCGTCGGGAAGATTTATTGACAATGGAATTCATAGTCAATAAATCTCATTTATAGGAAATTATACCTAATTTTGAAATTATTAATTATTTTGACAAATATAAGAGGAACCTCTGCTGATGGATGATCACAGACGTGTGTATATCAAAGTTTAGTCAAGGAGACCAATAATAAATCCATTTCAATTTTATCCATATCCCATAAAATTGAATACCCAAAATTCAATGAAAGTACTAGCAATTATACTTTTTGGGTAATTTGGTTAAAAAGGAACCTATATTTCTGATATAGAAGTTTTGAAAAGGGGTCAAATTTCACACATGACGGTTAAGGATGAATTGTGCAGTGAATGTCTCTTTTGTGTGGTATGCCTGTGTGTTGTGTCTTTAACCCTTTGAACTCTGCAATAGACGTCATTGCAAGTGTACAACGTAATGGCACAAAAGACAGAAGCCTAGGCTGTCTGTTGCAAAAAAAAAAAAATAATGCTGTTTAAGTTTTATTTTAAATCGATTTAAACAGGATCACCAACCCTACAGGGGGTCGCCCGCAGGAGTTCCGTTCTATAAGGGTTAACTTTCCTTTTTAAGCAAATAACCTACCACTTTATATATTTTTATAGTGATTTTAGACTCTTTTATATATATATACATATATATATATATATATATATACACATATATATATATATATATATATATATATATATATATATATATATATATATATATATATACACGATGCATTGATTTAATTACCTGCTTCACATTTTTACTGATATTTTGCACTGAAAGGACTGCATTCATTTTTGTTGTACATGATTGACCGATATTGACAATAATATATATTGATATATTCAACAATGAAATATTGATATCATGTTAATAAAACACATAGGCCTATGATTAATAAATAATCCAGCACTTCTTAAATAATTTACATTTCCTTCCGTCATCTCTTTGTCTCCCTCCCTCAACACCACACACATTGGATTTTTGGTTCAGTTCATCTGGTTGCCTTTTCACTATAGGAGATGCCATATGGTGTTTGGTGTTTTAAGCCCTCAACATTGTCTTCCAGGCAGCACAGGCACTAGGATTAGGCAGTGGTTAGGGTTAAGGTTAGGGTTAAGGTTAAGGTTAGGCTTAGGTGCCTTGAAGTCAGCAGTCGCAGCCATAGGTGAAGTTAAAGGGAGTACTGGTTAACCATTAACCCACCGTTAACCCACAATAACATAAAATGTGAACGGTTAATACTGTTAGTTACAGTTAAAAACAATATTATTAAAACAGAAATAAAACCTTTTTTCCATGATAAAAGAAAAATAATAATAATACATTTTATCTATGGGTGCCTTTCATAGCACTCACACCTTACAGTTAAAACAAGCAAAATTACAGTTAAAAAGGCAAATATAACTTAAACAAACACATTTAAAAGATTGAGATGGAACATTAAAAGAAGGCAATCTATCCATGATTTCGATGGAGAGGAGTTATGTGGGGTAGGCCTTTCAGAATAGGTGAGTTTGGAGGGAGGTTTTAAAGGTGGGGAGAGACTCTATGGTACGGATGGATAGAGGGAGGGAGTTCCAAAGGGGAGGGGCAGAATGGCTGAAGGCTCTGAACCCCATTGTCGACAGGCGGGCAGAAGGAGGATCGGAGACTTCGGGATGGAGTGCAAGGCTGAAGAAGTTCAGAGAGGTATGGAGGAGCAAGATTATGGAGGGCTTTGAAATTCTGATATTGTGACAGCCCTAATCTGGATGAACATTTTTTTACCTGCATGATGTCATGGCTTATTTTACATTATGACAAGAGAGATAGTGTTAAAGTATGAGTATAAGGGACGGAATTTATAAAACGGTTATTCTTCATTTTCCATACACTCTTTCCTTCGACAGTTACTATTTTAACAGATACAAACAGTATAATGTAAATACCAATATTTTGAAGTACAAATAATTTTCCCCCTAAAGAAGAGGAATGAAATTCAAACTTTCATTTGGTCAATATCAAATACTCACTCTTCTTCTGGGGGAAAGATGTGACTCTTCAGCAGCTAAATGTTCACCAACAAGTCACAACGTTGTCTATCTGCCGTTTAGTGCTGGGCAGGGTGCTAACTGTGAACACAGTCAGACTGAACCCATAACAATAGCTGAAAGAGGGCCACACTATTCACATTACACATTTGATTTAATGTTGATTGAAAATAGTGATTGGTTTAGCCTTAAGTTGAACATTAGTTCATTCTTGATGCTTCTTAATAATTGTTGGTCATTTTCATAAATGCTGATGGTAATGCAAGGGTGTGGGTTTTGTTTCCACGTTGGTGGGGGGGGGCACATATCCGAGGGTATGGGGTAGTGATGGCCATGGAGCTTCATGAACATTTTCTCTTTTTTTTCTGAGCCCACTAGATGGCGCTCTCTCTTCAACAAAGGGTTGAAAACACACTGAATTGCAATTCCTTTAAACTTTTTCTTTGAACAGAGAGCGCCATCTATCTGAGCTCAGAAAATATAAGAAAATGGTTCACGAAGCTTCATTTGACCATCACTAGTATTGGGGTCCTCTGCCAGAACATTTTAAGTGTCAAACACTTATTTCCTACATTTTGGTGAATTTTTAATTAACAATTTGGGCCTTTACTGCACAAATCACATCTTTATTTTTGTATGTTCTATACTCCTGTCCTGTTGCAACGTTAATGATAGGAATTTAATTTAACATGTGTTTTTTTGTGCTTAAAGGGTTCATATGTTTTGGGCATTCATTGAGTAACGTTGAGTCATGATTTATTTTTCTCTACCTTAGTATTTCTATCTACATTTGTATGTAAATGAGCAAATAAAACGCTCAAATTGGTGTAAAATACCCATCACTTTTCATATAGATTGAGCCCGTCCAGGTGTAATTGCAGGTAACTCAACGAGCCACATGCAGTAAGACACTGCACTCGCTTTCCTTTCGCATTCTGTATGTTAATTTGCACGTTGCAGCGTAGGTTATTGGCTGAATTATAGCCGAAAAATGAAGCTGAAGATTGTACATGAGACAATGGCACATTAACACCAGCCAGGCAATTATGCTGCAGTTAAGTCAAGTAATGTGGGAATTAAACATGGGGATTCAGAGGTTGGTCAAATTAAACTGGAAAAGTGGGTCTCTAAAACGTCTGCGAGTGCATGCCAGGGGACGGGGCCAACAAAGAAACATCATGACGGGAGAACTGGAGCAGCAGGGCAATTTCTTCTCTCTTTTGAAGACTGTGTCGGTGGTATTTCTGCTTCATTGGACACCATATTTAGTGGCTGGGGTTAAAGGAAAGATGAGAGGGAGGAAGAAAAAGGGTGAAAACAAAGAAGAAAGGTGGTGACAGCTGATATACTTTAGCTCGTACTTATTTCAAGCTTTGCCAAATTTACATTAAGAGAAAAAGAGCACTTTTGAGTGTGATTATGGGATCAAATATGTGATTTGTGGATGTGCTGCATAGCTGGTAGAAATTGACTTTCTTTTTCGGAAAAAAAGGTGTAGGCCTACATACAGTAATTTGTGTTGCCTCTGTTGGGTCACATCAGTCATTCATGGTCAGTTGAGGAAGGTGGAAGCAGTGCTCGAAGTGGGCCGGTACTCACCGGTACGCAGTACCGGCACTCCTACATTTTATTCTTAAGCGTACCTGCACTTTTTCTTGCGTACCGCTACTTCTCGCATGCAGCCGGTACTCTAGCACTGACAGAGAAAGCGTCAGTGTCAGAGAGATGACCCTAAAGTTACATAAGGTACACTACCCAGAGGGCACTACGTGTTTACATTTTAGATATTGACGAATCACGTAAAGGCAAGCAGTCCGCCCACCCTATCAGAAGTTAGCTTCTCCACGGACGCTAGTTTGAAAAAGCTGTCAGCCTGACCGTAACAGATTTGTCACTGCTGAAAACCTAGAAACTAAAAATAAGTATTGAGTTTGTAAGTCGTTATGTTAGCCGCCTGGCTTCAGAAAGGTACTAAAAGAACGCGTGTGCCAGCGCCAGACACGTCAACACAGGTCCAAGTCCAACCAGAAACATCAGGAGGTAGTACGATTCATGAGCTTCAAGCTAACGTTCAAGCTAACATTAGCGTTGATGTGAGCGGAACAGCTGGTGTTAATGAGGAGTCTGCCGCTACCAACCTTAACATTACCTTACTCAATGACACCGACGTCAACAATAACATGAGTAATGAAACACACGGATGGCCTGACTGTTGGTCAAAAGACCAAATGATGTATTTTTGCTCCACGAACAGCTGGCTTGTTTTTAATGATAACAAACTGGCAATTCTGGCAAATGCCAGAGGGGCCATTTTTTTAATGTGGGCCGGTCAGATTGGGTCAACCGACCCAGAGGTTACTCAAATTGGGACGTTCAGTCAAAATCAAGCACGTCACCTGCAAACGTTTGCTGACGGGCGCAGCTTCACCGGAGCTCCGACTGCTGTCTGTCCGTGCGGCCGTCTGACGGCATCAGTATTAATTTGACAGTTTTATTACCGGTTAAAAACGTCTCGTTGTCGTGTTAAATAGTAGTCTAATTCAGTGTTTTGGTCCAGTTGGTTTTAACACCTGATGTGAAGTGTAGGCCTACAGGAGTACACATGACAACCTGAACAAGTACACTGTAGGCTATATTCAATATCACTGATCATTTCTGATCAATAGAACATAGAAAATATTACACTTCACAACGTTTTGTATCTATAACATGATTGTGTTATTGTACAATTTAGCAGTAAAAGCAGTAGCCTCTGGAAGTCAATCCTACAGTTTTCACAGTGGGAGCAAAACGTGCTCCTTGGGAAAAAAGTTACCATAAAGCCCTGTTCATGCTGTGTGTTGTCATATCTGGCCCATGTCCCAGATGTGAAAGCCCCCTTACTGGACTACTGAATATAATAATATTCCATTATATTTAGTATTTTGAATTGTTACCTGCCACCAGAATTTTGTGATTTCCTTGCCATAAATATAGACGTTTTTACCATAACGGTGCCTAAAAATGTATCAGAACAACATACTGTAGAGAATGACAGTAACAGCATACAAACGGCATAAATAGGCAGTACGTGTACATTTATTATAAATGTGTGCTCTTTAAAAAGTAGTAACCATTGTTTGCCAGTTACTTACATAAAATATAAAAAAATCTGTTACATAAGGTACTGCTTATATTATTTCACCATCTGTACACAAATGTAATTAGTGAATGCACGTGTCCGTGGGTGGGGCTGCATGGTCGTGGTAATGTGGGCTGGTGTGGCTACAGTTCCAGGGCAGAATTCTTGTCCCAGTCCGTCCCTGACACCCGCAGCGGGCCGGCGGCAAAAGGTTGAGATGGATTCAACTTTTGGAAGAATGCAACCCAATGTCACGCTGTGGAGGCCAATCACGTAATTGGCGATCAGACTTGTCAGTGGGTTTTGAGACGGTTTGAGAGTCCCGAACAGTAAAAGAGAAACATCACGGCCTCTATCGCTGCCGCAAACAAGATTACAAAAAAAAAAAAAAAAAAAAAGCACTTAACTGCCCAGGAGTTTTTGTAAAAGTTGACTATTTTCTGCAACAAGTTCCAGCACAAATCACAGTCGCTCCGTCTCTTTTCTTTCTCTCTTTCTCCATGAAATAAAGCTGCCTTCGAATGCGGTCGGAAATGTTGAGATCTATAATTGATCTGACAGAAATGTAAAGTCTACATGTGCTACATTGGGGGGGGTGTAAGAACAAAACATGACATCACACAAATGGGCCTTTTCAGTGACACTCCCACCGTCACAACCCTGCGGCAAATCGTTGGCCCGCCTGATCTACTGTGAATGAAAACTAACATCCTGGACAGACTGCCAATGCAAACAGATCAACATATATACAAAGAAAAACAAAGATAGGCACTGACAGGCTCCTTTTCAGCTTCATGAGATTAGTTGGAGTCTCTAAACACACTGTGCAAAAAACACAAACTACAACCGGCTAACCCTTGGCAAATGCACGGGGCTCATTCTCATTGTCTCCATGTGGAGGTAAAACACCTGAGTTCTCAAATAGACCCATCAAACTCTGCCAACTGTGACAGGCAGAACAACATCAACACGTTTGCTGCTGCAGCTACTGTGAGACAAATGTAGGGTACGTTTGAAGCTTAGTTAATCTGAGACACCTGCCACTATTGCTCAGTCAAATGAAGGGCATTTTAAAAAGGAATTCAGAGGGCCACTGTTTTCTACATGCTCGGCCCATTAACTACACATTGTGTATACTTGAAAATATTGCTGACTTGGTGTCCTGTCATGGTCGTTGGATTTTTGAATTTCCTACCTGCCAGGAAGCTATTCATTTCAGTTCAGCTCAATGCACTTTGATAATCAAGTTCAAGATACTTCAAACTTGTTCAAGATACGTAACCCATCACCCATTACTGTTGCATTGTAAGAGACTCCTCATGCTGGTGTGTCAAGGACAAAACATATTTAAAGTGCTCATATTAAGCTCATTTTCAGGTTCATAATTTTGTATAGAGGTTATGTCAGAATAGGTTTACATGGTTTAATTTTCAAAAAACACCATATTTTTTGTTGTACTGCAAGTTGCTGCAGCTCCTCTTTGCACCCTGTGTGTTGAGCTCTCTGTTTTAGTTATACGGCCCTAAGATCTGAAACTCAAGTATCAAGGGCGAAACGAAACAAAGTAACTTTGTGGGCGGATCTCGGGCTCTGTTGCTATTATACCGGCGGGAAAAATGAGTCTTGCGCCCAACGCAAATCTAAAATGGGTTGTTCTGAAGTAGTTAGGTGTGGTTTAGGCGTAACGTGCAACAAACCAATCAGATCGTCATCTCACATTCCCTTTAAGAGCAGGCGCGCTTGTTCCATGGCAGATTGCTATTATGACGGTGGATTTGCCTGGCGCACGGGTTCACAGCCGAGGAGACGTTCTCGTCAGGGCTGGAGCGGGAGCTGTTCGGGATGCAGCAAAGTAATAAATGCCCGTCTTGACCGGGTGGTGATGTTGCTGCGGCCTCTCGGGCGCATCTCCTCAAGTCTGGAGAGGATTGCTGCAGACATGGAGCGTGGGCCTCCAAACGCACCACCTGCTCCTGTTGTGCCCCTTCCTCCTCCCACCACTCCATCTCCGTCCACCAGGAGCACATCGCGCATTACCACTCCCGGACCCTCAAGTATCCAATCCCGCCATAGTTCAACATCACGTCTCCTTAAGTCCTCTAATATTTCCTCATTTATGTCATCAACACATCCATGATTCATGGAAATGTGTAAAACACAACAAGCCACAAAGAATGCTGCGACTTTTTGAGGACTGGACTGTAAAGTTCCTCCTGACCTATCCAAACACCTGAAGAGCATTTTCAGTAATATTTTTCCTTGTAATTATGTATGGTTTGCAAAAATGGGAACTGCTGCGTCTGTGTAGATGAGAGAAGCAAAGTATATGCATGTTGTGCACACGCTACATTATGGCCAAGCATGCGGCCCTAAAATAGCATCTGAATAACGCGCCACTGACTTTAGACTAGCGCCACTGACTTTAGACTAGCGCCACTGACTTTAGACTAGCGCCACTGACTTTAGACTAGCGCCACTGACTTTAGACTAGCGCCACTGACTTTAGACTAGCGCCACCGACTTTAGACTAGCGCCACTGACTTTAGACTAGCGCCACTGACATTAGACCAGTTTTTTTTCTGGTCAGTGGCAGAATTGTTTTCTGAAACTGTATAGCAGCAATAGCACCAGGGGACATTCGCGCCTGAACACGCCTCCTCTTTTCCCTGAACCGCCCCCGGGAGCGCAAGTTCATTCCCTAATTTACCGACTAATTTACACTGTGCGTCGGGTGCAAAATAGAGAATGACACATACGTCGGTGTACAAAGTCAATTGCGCTGGGTGCAAGATAGGGCCCATAGAGTGAGGCATCACACTTCTGCTCCATCTTTGTTGGGAGTCGCACATGCTCAGAACCTAGGTAAGGACTACTAGCCAGTCAGAAGCATGTGAGTATGAGGGCGTGCCATGCTAGCAGCTAGGCGAGCATCATAACGTGTGTTACAAAGTGACCACGTTTGTCACGGAAGTAAAGGCTGGACTACAATAGAGCTAACATCTAATGCACTAATGCAACCAAAATGTTTCATACAAGTCTCAGCATCAACTCATTCTAATAGTGTCTGAATTGGACCAAGAGTTGCATGACATGATCAGTGAATGTGTACTGGATGTATTTATATGCATATATTAACGCATATATTGCCCCGGGGTCCCCCACAAGATTTTTCTTAAAATGTGGCCCTATGTTAGGGTTAGGGTTACATTCCATCTGTAGTCCATTGCTACTGGATAATAGGTTGGGTGTAATTGGCTACCAAATTGGGAGAAAGGGGGATGAACAAATTTATAAAAAAGGAAATGTGGGAACATAGGGCCTAATTTTGGAAAATAATCTTAGAAATGTGGGAACTGTGGGAACATGGAAAAAAATCGTAGACATTTGGGAACATAGGGCTTCGGGAACATAGGCATGTGTGTGTGTGTGTGTGTGTGTGTGTGTGTGTGTGTGTGTGTGTGTGTGTGTGTGTGTGTGTGTGTGTGTGTTTGTGTTTGTGTTTGTGTGTGTGGGTGTGTGTGTGTGTGTGTGTTTAAGTGTGAGTTTATCTGTCTGCCCTCGCTGCATCGCAACAACAGGCCGAGTCAATTTGCTGTGCTCTCTTGGCAATCTATCTGTTCCATTTCGACACGCAGGTAATTCACTCTGACAACTCCGAGAGGCGTCAGAGTGAGCCGCTGTCAGAGCGCCTGTGTGTGCGCACCCGTGTAAACTAGTGTGTTTCCGTCAGCATGTGATGAGTGTAATGGGCCATGCAGGTTATTTATATGGATCACAGTCAGCAATTGAGACGTACGAATGGACTTGTTGTTGATTTTTCAGCCAGCGCGCAATCCTGCCATCCGCTCATTGCCTTGATTAAGGCTGTCATGCCTACTGGTTGACTGATTAACACTGTCACCAGTTGTGGGCTCGCAGCAGCCGTCTACATGACTAAAAGCACGCCGCCTCACACTATCACAGGTGATTAGCATCAGGGAACCACATCATGTTGCTATCAAGTGCCTTTTCTCATGCTAAGTAGGAATGATTTTGGAGAGATTTTGGTGCAATTTTTAACATTTGCTAATTAGGGTTTTTGGTTTTTATGCAGCCTAATCTGCTAACTTTTTTGGCGCCATGTATGACTTTGATTGGTTATTGGCGATATATCGGCCACTTACTTCACAGCGAGACTTACCATACACTTGGACTGCATGTTAGGGCTGCTCGATTATGGCAAAAACTCAAAAAGATGTTGCAATTATTGTAAACTGTGAAACAGTTAAACAAATCAACAGTGAAAACACTAAGAACTGTGACATTTCCCTTCATACTTTTCTCATTAAATTTTTTTTAACACAAGACAAAATAAGAGTTTACTCGCAAAACGGAATGTGCAAAATAATCGTTTTTCTTGATTATTAGGAGCCAAAATCGTAATCACGATTAAAACCTTGATTAAGTGCACAGCCCTACTGTATGCAACATGAAACAGATATATATATAAAACATAAATATATGTTATATTATATCACAACACTTGCACCCATTGTGTTCTCTGTAAGCCCACACAACAGCAGCATCTTGATTTGCGTCATCACTGGTTTGGCGTGTCAGCTGTATTATTTCCCAGCCTCCCCGGCTGGCGGTCGGCTTGGGAAGGCTCTGGGTGATAAGATAAGAACTTATGATCCCACAGCGGGGAAATTGACTTGTCACAGGAGCTCAAGAGACGAAAAAAAGCGAAGAAAAAAAAAATCATTGATCGAGAAATAAAAAAATAGTAAGATAAGAATCAAGACAAAAACACTAATAAAATAAAATAGCTATATACACTGTATACAACTTTCCCGTATACGGATGTCTATGATGGATAATTGCATTTGCACAGGATAATAACATGTAATAGAACCAATGTGTTTATGATTAAATTGTTTCCCAGAGCAGAGAGTTACTCCTAGATCTAGCACAGGAGTGTCAAACTCATTTTAGTTCATGGGCCACATCCCCCTGATTAGATCTCAAGTAGACCAGAGCAGTAAACCTCTCCACAAAGATCAGCAACTTTATCTGCCACAGAGTTTCTCATCAGCTCAATGTTGGCAAACACGTTGCTTCTGCTACGACAGCATTGTAAGGCCACTGTAGGGAAAAATAATGTTAATGGACCCGGGAGACAGGGGTAATATTCTCAGAAAAAAAACTCTCAGTCCGTAGGGAGTTGGGTCGGGAACCGGAGGGTCACTGGTTCAAGTACCCGTACGGACCGACGTACGGAGGTGGACTGGTAGCTGGAGAGATGCCAGTTCACCTCCTGGGCACTGCCAAGGTGCTCTTGAGCAAGGCACCGGACCCCCCAAACTGCTTGGGGCTCCTGTTCTGCAGTTGCAACCCATTCACTCTGACATCTCTCCATTAGTGCATGTAAAAGGACCTGAGCGTGTGTGTGTTTCAGGCCTGTGTGTAGTGTGTAATAACAACAGAGTGTAAAATTGTAATTTCCCCATTGGGAGTCAATAAAGAGTATAAAAAAAAAAAAGATTAAAGTCGTAAATTTACGGAAAAAGAACTCGGATATTCAATGAGATTAAAGTGGTAAATTTGGAAATGGAATAAATTACTTCTCTGCAATTTTCACACTTTACAAAGTCATCCAGTGGGCCTGATTGGACCGTTTGGCGGGCCAGTCCTGGCCCACGGGCTGCATGTTTGAAACCCCTGATCTATTAATTTTGCTCTCAATGTGCACTAGGTAAGTCTTTACATTTTTCTTCAGAGGAAGCATGTCCATTGAACCCCTAGAGGGTGACAATTCCAGTAGTATTTTTTTTTCATATATCTATTGCAGATTATTTTAATTTTTTTACAATGTCAGTTTTTTCAATATGGCTGCAGTACCTTGACTATGTTTTCTGTCTGTATGATGTGCACATGACATCACCATCTGCAATATGAGTGCTGTGTTTCACCTCAGCATTGGGATCTGACAGTAAATCATCGCTGCTTTGTAAAGCCAACACCGTTGCTTTTCAGGAAATCACACAAGGATAATGTGAAAACATTATATTGTTACTTTTCTCAGACAAAGTCAGACGAGTCTTTCTATTTTAATTGGCTTATGCATTAAAGAGGGCCAAGATTAAGCCCCTCTGAGGATTTCTTGCATCTCTCCATCACATCTTTGCCCTTGTCTTAATTTTACCATTTTACACAGGCTCGGGCTGGGCTCGGGCTTGCGCGGTATATGAGCGGACAGGTGATGCGTTTCGATTAGCGTGAAAATGGATGCTGAGGAGGTATATCAAAGGGTGGATGTTACAATGAACAAAAGTATTTCCGCATGTTTTTTTTTTAGAAGTAACACTGTAAACATATGATTTTGAAGGCAGGATCAGCCCACTTTGGTGTCATCATTGGATGATTTGAGGTGTCTGCTTTGCCTCAGTTTCAGTTTTAACCAGCACATCCTCGTACCTAAACTACATTGTATGACACATACGGTAATTATCGGTCGGTGTGAGCTTGCTTGCATAATTGTCAACATCATCCTGTCGGAGCTTCACTAACGGTTCACAGAAAACTTGTTTTTCCTCACTGGAAATGTATTTTTATAAAGTCTTGTTTCTGACAGTACAAATACTCTCAGTGTCAGTCACACAATAGCATCATGGCACTCATGGGTTGTCACTGATTCCATTACTGCAGACGCTATAAGTGTGTCTATAAGCTATGATCCAAGTGAGACCTTTTTTGTTTTTCTGCGTGTACCAGAACAGAGACCTTCGTTGAACTAATGTACTAATGTATTACTGGAATTGTTGGGTCTTTGTAAATTGTAGAGCGTGGTCTAGACCTACTCTATCTGTAAAATGTCTTGAGATAACTCTTGTTATGGTTTGATACTATAAATAAAATTGAATTGAATTGACTTAAATACGGAAGAAAAGAAAACGTTCACTTTTTGTTTGTTTCCAGGGCCCAAAGGATGAAAGTGATTTTTTATGAAAGAAAAATTCTCCCATTAACTTCAATTCACTTAGAAACGGAATTAAGGGAATGACAGATTAAAAAGCCACTGGAAAACTCACACATGTACACAGTATTTAACACATTCAATAGTTATTATTACAAGCAGACAACTTAAACCTGTGTTACTATTAGGGTTGCACGATATGAGGATAATATCTAATTGCGATTATTTTGACTGATATTGCGATTTGCGCTATGATTCACTACATTGGAGGGAATGATCATTTTTGTATTCTTATTGTCATTGAAAAAAAAAAAATGAAAATGATTCAAGGGTGATTTTTTTGCGAGGATCTGTACCAAACAAGGGTACTTTCTTTAGTCTGTAGGATAGGATGTGTAGGCTGGGACGTCTCTGGAGCACCACAATACTTCATTCAGAATGTTTTGACACATATTTTGACTTTAACAAATATTGCGCCCCCCCCTGCGATTTGGATAAGGCACTAGTCCACATTGCGATTTCAATGAAATTGCGATTAATTGTGGAGCCCAAGATACTATTAGAAAAAAAATGGCTTGACCTTTAAACGATAGTAGCAGCATGAGTATATGCTGTTCCTCTACAGTTGGATAATTGGCATATTGATGTATTGAATGCTGCCCTGTTCACTGCACTGGGTTCAACACAGAGTTTTGAAATGATGCATTCCTTATTATGCACGCTTTATCTTCATTTCCTGTAAGAAGGGAAGAAAAAAAAGAGATGCAGCCAAGAGGTTCAAAAGATTCAAAGAAGAGCCCCTGGCGATTTAATGGTGACCAGGTTACCACATCCATATTTGGATGGCAGTTCAATTGGTCAATTGCTTGTTAAGAAAGCCAATGGGCTTGCTGTAGAATCTTTGTCAAGTGCAGCGGTTGGTTATTTTTTGGAAAAGACTCTCTCCTCCAACTCTTAGATACACAGCAGCCAATCACACGAGGGTTCTATGAAAAGGAGTGTACAACTGCTCTGTCTTTGTTCTCTCATCCTCTCTCTTTCATTCACACACACACACACACACACACACACACACACACACACGCACACACACACATACACACACACAGTATCTCTGTTACACTGTATATACGAATCATCTGTGCATCTAAATGAATGTACAGTTGGATCCTTGTGTTCACTCACACATTTTTGTGTCCGAAAGAGTATTGGGAATTATCCTTTATTGCCCATAAATAATCTTACAGGTTTTTTTTTTTTTTTTTCAATTGCTAACATGTATTGGTCCAAACCATAGACTGGTCCAAACTGAAGTCATATTGTCAAAACTTGTCACACAGTCAGAGAAACAGAAGTCTATGTGGACCAAACTGTGAATCATTTTTCATGGCTTTCATGCATTCAATGGCAACATTCACCAAAAGCCATGAACTCTTTTCTCATTGATACTCCATCAGCTGCAGTATAGTATCTGCATTATATGGTGCATTTCTGCAGAAACCATATTACAATACATTAAACATATTAGCAGAGTATTTACAATAAAATGAAATAATCATTTAAAAGCTGATTTCACCTGAACGAGAAGACAGAAGATGTGACGTTGATGAGGCCAAATGCAGAAACCCTCCAAGTACTGAACAGTATGAGTGATAATACTAGATGTTGTTGATGTTGTTTTTTTTAATTATTATTACAGCTTTAAAATTGCTGGAATTAATTTTGAGTTTCAACATTTTAATTTATATATATATATATATATATATATATATATATATATATATATATATATATATATTAGGGCTGTCAGTTTAACGCGTTATTAACGGCGTTAACGCAAACCCATTTTAATGCCGATAATTTTATTAACGCATAGAGAGAGCAACGGGATCTGTTAGTCCACTTCTTTAACTGTCTATGGCCACGCCATGTCCCGCCCTACGAAGCAGCTGATCGGTTTGGTTTAGGCATTTCATAGGACCTTAAGTTACCTTGGACGCCAAGGGCGGGTCTTGTAATTTCGCAGACCGGAAACAAAACAGACACTATTATATATAGGTCTATGGACACAAGCCGCAGCCGGTTTGATACAAAGACAGTATGGTTTGAGCTTGCTAGCCGCGTAGCTAGTAGGCTCGTCAAGGCGATTAGCTTCGGAGCGAGTAGCGACTCTAGAGTCATAGTGAGAGAAACAAAGTGTCTCCTCTGTTCTTTCTGACCACGGTGGGAAACCTGGAGCAGGAAAACCCTCTCCTTGATTTTACGTTGGTTATGAACGAGAACCAGGAAATGAGTCACGGGAAACCAGTTGCTATGACGACGGCTATGCTGCTGACGACGCTATGAGCCCATAGACAGTAGGACGAGCCACGCTCGCCTCAGGCATGAGGCAGTACTACCTGCAGTACTATCTGCAGGACTATCTGCAGTACTACCTGCAATGGAAAATCGAGGTAACAGCGTTACATTGTGTGACAGATTATTATCTCCAAGTGTGAATGTTAGTGTGAAATTGAACATAACGTATATGACAATGTTGTTTTCAATAAAAAAAACATTGTCACAAAGCAAGCCAATCGACTTTTCCATGCTGATAAGAGAATTAAAATGAGAAAATATAATGGGACAAAAAGAAATCAAGGGACATTTAGAATAGATAAAAATGTGCGATTAATTGCGATTAATTGCGAGTTAACTATGACATTAATGCGATTACATATTTTAATCGCTTGACAGCATGAGTATCTTTTGGTATGCATTTCAGAAAAAAATGGTTAGGATTCAGGTGTAATTGCAAATAGTGATTAATCATGATTAATCCACTGAAAATTCTGATTAATTTCATTAAAAATTGTAATCAATTTTAATCATCATCATCATTTAATCAGCCCTAATATTTATTTATTTATATATATATATATATACACACACACACACATATATATATATATATATATATATATATATATATATATATATATACACACACACACATATATATATATATATATATATACACACACACACACACACACACATATATATATATATATATATATATATATATATATATATATATATATATATATACACACACACACACACACACACACATATATATATATATATATATATATATATATATATATATATATATATATATATATACACACACACACATATATATATATATATACACACATATATATATATACACACATATATACATACATAACACATATATATATATATATATACATACAGTATCTCACAAAAGTGAGTACACCCTCACATTTTAGTAAATATTTCATTATATCTTTTAATGGGACAACACTGAAGAAATTACACTTTGCTACAATGTAAATTATTAAGTGTACAGCTTGTATAACAGTGTAAATGTGCTGTCCCCTAAAAATAACTCAACACACAGCCATTAATGTCTAAACCACTGGCAACAAAATTGAGTACACCCCTATGTTAAATAGAGGCATAGAGGCAGGCAGATTTTTATTTGTAAAGGCCAGTTATTTCATGGATCAAGGATACTATGCATCCTGATAAAGTTCCCTTGGCCTTTGGAATTAAAATAGCCCCACATCATCACATACCTAGAGATTAACATGGTTGTATGTCGGTTATCCTAATAGCTGGTTTGATTTGCATTGAGAGATGATTTTATGGGAAGTACCCCATGCCAATCTGTAGGTATAGTGAAGGGCATGTGATGATGTGGGGCTATTTTAATTCCAAAGGCCAAGGGAACTTTATCAGGATGCATAGTATCCTGGATCCATGAAATAACTGGCCTTTACAAATAAAAATCTGCCTGCCTCTATGGGAATTTAACATAGGGGTGTACTCACTTTTGTTGCCAGCGGTTTAGACATTAATGGCTGTGTGTTGAGTTATTTTGAGGGGACAGCACATTTACACTGTTATACAAGCTGTACACTTAATACTTTACATTGTAGCAAAGTGTAATTTCTTCAGTGTTGTCCCATTAAAATGTATAATGAAATATTTACTAAAATGTGAGGGGTGTACTGAGTTTTGTGAGATACTGTATATATAAAGGGTCTTGAAAACGTAAACTGGGAGAAAGGTTTATCATTCATGTAATCCTGATGTACCAGTGTTCTGGTCCACCAAGCTTATTTTGAGACATGTATGAAGTGTTTTGGTGAGTTTTGGAGGCCAGATGTTTGGCCAAGATGCATACTGGCAATGCAGACTGTATGAAGTGTAGGATTGGGCATCGAGAACCGGTTCCAATTTGAAATGGTTTCAAAAATTCCAGTGGAATTGTTTTTTTTCATCAGAAGTTTGGAATCCGATCATCGGTTACCAATTTAACTCGCGCAAGTTTTGGTTTCCGTAGCGATCACCGTACTTCCAGGCGCTTGTTGTGTTGGAGCCATGGAGCCATCAAGTGGCAAAGGAGCAGCCAAACCTTGTTTAAAAATACATATATACACATTTACAGAACACTGTTTGTATGCTAGTTTTTGAAGAACTTTACATATTAAGATACTGAATCAATAAATATACAGCAATATAATAGAAAACATGCCATCAGAAAAAATAAAGAACAAGTTCAGATAGTAAGGAAATATAGATATGATACAAGTTTAATAATTAAATTGAAATAATAAAACAACCCTATATGTAGTAAATTGTAGCAATGTAGTAAAGTAGTAGTGTTTATTGGGCGTTTATGCTCATATTGTCCAAAAAATAGACTTGAAGCATAAATACATGCTTCAGGTCACACTCACACCTGTGAGATGCTCAGATGTAACCGGAACAATATATCTGAGCAAAGCAAAGGCTTGCAGTGTGAATGTAGCCTGAATGCATGCACGCTGTCGCTCTCTATTAACTTTTATTTTATTTTATTTTTTTATGTCGGTACCATGAAATTAATTACCTTCCCTAATAGAAACACTAGTTCACCAAAGCCAGGCATATCTTGACCCATGTCCAAAAGACGACCCTGGGCAAAAGGAGGGGTTGGCTGGCATGCTTTCATGTAATTATATAGAGCGTGGATATGACCCCCATTGCTGTGTCAGTCTGAATAAGGTATACCATATAGATAGATCAATTACACCTTGTTAAGCAAATGACATTATGTGATGAGGATGATAATAAACTTCTCAAACTCAGCTGGTAGTATCCGTACTGCTAAAGACGTTTGTTTGTTGGCAGATGATGAAAACCAATTCATCCGCATCATTCTGAAGTGTGTCGACACTTGTGATTGACAATCTATTAGAGCGCAGCCTTCAGAGTTTCTAAAGAGAATATGTGGACCAACCCTTACTGAAACGAATTGTCAAGGAAGACAATAATTTGTGTCTGTGTGTTGCTCATCCTCAAGCCTTTGTTGCAGATTGCTTGGCCATGTCACAAACCTGAACAGGAAACATAAGATGTAACAATTGAAATTCTTATTAATAAACATGTAACCATGTTTGAGGATCAGCACCTCTAAATCTGAGGCCATAGTTCTCAGCAGGAAACCAATGGAGTGCCTTCTCCAGGTAGGGAATGAGTCCTTACCCCAAGTGAAGGAGTTTAAGTACCTGGGGGTCTTGTTCGCGAGTGAGGGGACAATGGATTGGTCAGAGAATCGGCGCATCGGGGGCAGTATTAGCCTACATTCAGTTTATCGCACCGTTGTGACAAAAAGAGAGCTGAGCCAGAAGGCAAAGCTCTCAATCTACCGGTCAGTTTTCGTTCCTACCCTCACCTATGGTCATGAAGGCTGGGTCATGACCGAAGGAATGAGATCCAGGGTACAAGCGGCCGATATGGGTTTCCTCAGGAGGGTGGCTGGCGTCTCCCTTAGAGATAGGGTGAGAAGCTCAGTCATCCGTGAGGAGCTCGGAGTACAGCCGCTGTTCCTTTGCGTCGAAAGGAGCCAGTTGAGGTGGTTCGGGCATCTGGTAAGCATGCGACCTGGGCGCCTCCCTAGGGAGGTGTTCCAGGCACGTCCAGCTGGGAGTAGACGTCGGGGAAGACCCAGGACTAGGTGGAGGGATTATATCTCCAACCTGGCCTGGGAACGCCTCGGGATCCCCCAGTTGGAGCTGGTTAATGTGGCTCGGGAAAGGGACGTTTGTGGTCCCCTGCTGGAGCTGCTCCCCCCGTGACCCAACACCGGATAGGAAGATGGATGGATGGATGGATGGATGGATGTAGCCATGTTGTCAATGAACATAAAACCATCAGTCAGCACCATAGTCTATATCCACGATGTTCCACTTCCGGGATTGCTCAGGTGCCGTCAGAAATTTGCCGGATGTCTTTCATTTCAGCCGCATGTACGTTACCTTCCGCTTCTTTGTGTTGTAATTCTAAACCCTGGTGGATTTCTGAGGACTCTGGTTAACTGCTCCTCAGATCTCTGCAGGGTAAATCCAGACAGCTAGCTAGACTATCTGTCCAATCTGAGTTTTCTGTTGCACGACTAAAACAACTTTTGAACGTACACGTTCCACCAAAAGAAGTTCCTTCCCGAGGCTATTTTGCAGAGGCACCATTGCTCCTTGCGGCACCTAGCACCGCCCAAGACGATTGTGATTGGTTTAAAGAAATGCCATTAATCCAGAGCATGTTTTTCTTGTATCCAAGAATGCTGTGTGGACTCTCCAGACCTTCCTCCACAGCGCTGTGGAGGAAGGTCTGGCGATGGGATGCTATCACTACCAAAATATACTGAGTAAAGATTGTGGAGACAGGCTGTATCAAAGTCAAAGTATCTTTATTAGTCTCCCTCTACAGATGTCAGTGAGTGGCTGCTGGAAGGCCCCCCTCCTGGAACCAAACTGTCCCCGCAGTTTGCCTCCAACTCTTTCTTGGCTTTTCATCTAATATCATTGAACCATCTAATATCATTAACCCATCTCCTATTCTGTGCAACTGTTCTTATAGGACCCGAGCAAAACAAATTAACCAAATGTGTTATCTCCCCCTGAGCTAATTTAATGGAAGGTGCCGTAAATTTGCTTATTCTGTGCACATGGGCATCCGTTTCCTCAGGGGAGAAGCTTTGGTAGTGGAAGAGAACACTCCTATTCTGCCACCAAATTATCTGAACACCGTGGCAGAGAGTGCAGTGCTTTTACAGAGAAGGGAAGGAGTTGATTTGATTGGTTATGTCTAAAGCCTTAGTGACTGATAATTCATTCCCCCTAATCCAACTCCAACTGGGTTAAGGAAGGATGCAGTCAATAGAGGGCCCTTAGAAGTGCAGTTACACAAATGTGTTTGTGAATCCCGCTAATATATTTTAAAAACAAAATGAAAAAAATCCCCTTCATCATCCGCCCTCTTCCTGCCACAGTTTTTTATCACTTAATTATCTGGTGTGATTCTTTGATCTGCCCATTCCTTCCCTGTGTCCAGAACTTCCAACTTTTCAGTTTAGTTTGGAGTGAGATCCAGTATCGGTGAAGCTGGTGCATTTGCTGCAGGGATCAGGTCATTACTTGTCAATTGCCAGGAATTTTGTTTAAAAGGTTCAGCAGCCTAATTTACTATTTTAAAGGTCCTATGACATGCTGCTTTTTGGATGCTTTTATATAGGCCTTAGTGGTCCCCTAATACTGTATCTGAAGTCTCTTTTATATAGGCCTCAGTGGTCCCCTAATACTGTATCTGAAGTCTCTTTTATATAGACCTTAGTGGTCCCCTAATACTGTATCTGAAGTCTCTTTTATATAGACCTCAGTGGTCCCCTAATACTGTATCTGAAGTCTCTTTTATATAGACCTCAGTGGTCCCCTAATACTGTATCTGAAGTCTCTTTTATATAGACCTTAGTGGTCCCCTAATACTGTATCTGAAGTCTCTTTTATATAGACCTTAGTGGTCCCCTAATACTGTATCTGAAGTCTCTTTTATATAGGCCTCAGTGGTCCCCTAATACTGTATCTGAAGTCTCTTTTATATAGACCTTAGTGGTCCCCTAATACTGTATCTGAAGTCTCTTTTATATAGACCTTAGTGGTCCCCTAATACTGTATCTGAAGTCTCTTTTATATAGACCTTAGTGATCCCCTAATACTGTATCTGAAGTCTCTTTTATATAGACCTTAGTGGTCCCCTAATACTGTATCTGAAGTCTCTTTTATATAGACCTTAGTGGTCCCCTAATACTGTATCTGAAGTCTCTTTTATATAGACCTTAGTGATCCCCTAATACTGTATATGAAGTCTCTTTCCTTAAATTCAGCCTTGGTGCAGAATTCCAGCCACTAGAGCCAGTCCCACAATGAGCTTTCCTCAGAACGTGCCATTTCTGTGTCTGTAGCTATTGAGGAGGAGAGAGGGGGGGCAAGGTGAAGGGTGGGGGTGTGGCCTTGACCAACTGCCATGCTTCGCTCGTTTGCAAGCCATGATGTCTTTCTGTTTCTCATGGGTGGGCCAAATTCTCTGGGCAGGCAAAGCAGAGAACAGGGAGGTAACCTTTCTCCTTATGATGTCATAAAGGGAAGATTCCTGATTGGCCCATCTGAGCTTTCATTTTCTCAAAGGCAGAGCAGGATACCCAGGGCTTGGTTGATGATGCGTTTCCATTATTAATATTTGACCATTTCTATTTGACGAAATTGATTCCTGTGATGGCAAATGCTGTTATAGATGCATGAACAGAAATAGGAATTTACTACCAGAGTTGGAGTTGCATACATTGAGTTTGACTGGAAAGCTGAGACTCTTGTAGATGTAGTGATCCAAATAGTATTCATTTGTGATTATGTTAGTCCCCAAAGTAGCCATTTCATTGTAGGGAGACCATTTTTGGAAACTTGACTTAACTGTTTACAATGAGCTGTTGTGACCTTGAGGATAACCACGGCCTCATGAAACTTTAAAAACCACAAACTGGAGACCTGGGGCGTTCAGAGGATGTATGGCTTTCCTAGTTATATTGACAATTAGGGGGGTTTTTAAGCAGTCTCCAGAATAGAAGTGCTCGCCATCCAATCACCCAAAAATGCAATTCTTACAGAAATCACCAAATCCCAGCAAAGTCTTGGTGCCTTAATGTGGTATTTTGGAGGGATTTCTGACCATCTATATACATTCTTGAGTGGTCAGAAATGGATAAATATAGCACTAAATCTGTGTAACAAATATTATCAACCCAGAAACTGCTGCAACAACGTATGAGACATATTTGAGCATGAGAATGGGCATCATAATGTGCTAAGCCATTATACACTCTAATCATATTCTGACTGGCATTACAGTAAGAGGAAACAGAACACAGAACAGAATACAAATGTGGATTCGCCTGAATGCTGTTAGATTCTCGGCCTATATAACTATCCCAGTCCAGCCCCGACTGTCAGCATACTCTTGTGTGTGCATCATCCATTTTATTATCAAACCAACCCAAGAATATATTCAGGTCTTCATTGTTAAATAAAGAATAGAATAAAAAGGGGGCATGTCATGATTCAGGTATGGATAAAAGGGAAGAGGTGGCTGAATGAAAGGGGTTAAAAGAGGTTACTAAAAAAATGTGCATTGTGCAAAATTGAGTCAGAAACATATAGACATAAATGGAAACATGCACAGGCACACAGGAAAGGCTGTGTAATGGCAGTGACACAACATTGGTGATCTGGCTGAGGAAAGAGGGAAAGTGGATGGTATTCATTTTTTTATTTGCTCCTTTTTTAACTTTTTTTCATAGATATCATGTGATACAAACAATTTTAAACAATGTGGCATTGTACTTAAAAAAAGAATACGTAAATAAGGCAGTAATTTCCATTCAATGAGCATTACAACCTTACATAATGATGAAATTAACTTAGGAACTTAAATACACAGTAAAAATAAAAAAAATATATAATAAATACCAAACAATGTAATTGAAAGGTAGGCTATATAATCCAATTTCCTTGATGAAAAATAGTGTAGTACATCAGCTGTATAAATACTTTTATTATTAACAATTTGGATAGACTGAAAATTATTCCGAAATAATCCCAAAATTTAAGTGGCTGGTATTTATGCTATGACTATGCATGACGTCATGTGATGTGAAAATGCAAGACAGATGTGAAATAAAAGGTAGGAGGGAAGAGCGGGACCAAGTGGAGGAAGGAAAGGTGACAGGGCCGGTGGTGAGTTTTGTTGGGATCTAATGTTGGCATTATCATCAGCAGCAGGTGTTCAGCATCACTACTGTACATACTGAAATATGAGCAACAGGAGTTGTCCTTCACATCAGACACTCATATTCCAGGAAACTTAAAGAGACATGCATGTTCACAAAATCAATGATATAGTACGTGACATTTACAGACGAGATGAACCAATAGAAATGAACACACAAATACGGATCTTTGGCTCACCATTCGTGCTCTTTTTCTTGGTTTTGTTTTACCTCCAAGCGAACATTATCCTTGGCCAACAGAGTGTGTGTGTGTGTGTGTGTGTGTGTGTGTGTGTGTGTGTGTGTGTGTGTGTGTGTGTGTGTGTGTGTGTGTGTGTGTGTGTGTGTGTGTGTGTGTACTGTAGTTCAAAGGCAGCAGCAGTCAAAGGCCTCCTGCCGAGTGTGTCAAACTAAAAAAATCTTTCTGAACTCTAAATTAACGGCATCTCCCTATCGCTTCTCTTTCGTCTGCTCTGCACCTACGCGCCTTCTATTCTTCCTTCCCACAATTCTCTTCTTTTCTTCTGTTCTGTCCTGTCCAACTCCCCTCTCCTCCTTTGCTCATTTCCTTCTTTCATCTTGCCTTGTATCGTTCCTGCTCACATTTCCTGTCCTCCTTTTTGTGTGTCCTTATTTTACCCAATTCAACCTTCTTTTCTCCGGCCTTATTTTGTGTTTCTTGTTTCATTTAACTTGAAAACTGTTTTCGTCTACTTCATCCCCCCTGTCCTCTGTTGTTTTGTCTTTCCAAAGGCTCCTATATATAATGTGTGATTTCCGGCTGGGTCAGGCAAAAAGTGAGCGAAACATGATGAACCATGGTGGACATGGATCACACTGGGAGACACGGCTACTTAAGCTTTGGCGATCAAAGACTGTCAATCTTCAGACAATGTCAGACATTTAGGACCAAATTCTCACAATGTACCTGCTGCTATACAGACCAATCAATGCAAATAAGGCATGAGATGAAGGTTTTTGCCTACAAGTGACCCCCTTAGCTCGGTGTCCATGGAAAGACAGAGAGGGATTTTGTAATAAGGATTTTAACTTTGGAAAATACTAACTTAATTTCGTAACTCAGACTGCTGAAGCCTAATAGTAACTTCAGCTGAACTTTTGAATGTGTTGTTGCACTGCATTAGGACTGTACATTTTCTCCTTCACTTTGTGCAGTGTAGTCACACTAGGATCGCTTTCTTTCAACGTACAACTTGAGAACCTTAAATCCTTAAAAGGTTAGGTCCTAAGAAGGCTTCAATTATTCAATATTTTGTCATTGCCAACAAATCCCATGACAAGACCAAAACAATATGTAAGTCCATCTTTAAGTACAATCTGACTCCCCTACCCAATCTGTGCCACATCCCCATGTCCATTGGTCCTACTAAAAACATACGTGGCATTCAATCAGGAGGAAATAGAGCATTTGTTGGGGACTATTTTCAGCGGCGGATTAATTCACATTTGGTGCTCTAGTGATTATTTGTGGCAGCAGGACAGTGTGTGGGGATTGATTAAAATAAAGTACAATGAGTGTGTTCATGGTAATGAAGGAACATATCAGCCGGTGCAACAGTGTCCAGGATCTTTTAAGCAGGGTGGCACAGGGGGGGACCAATAATCAGAATTTAATTAGAAATATTGGAAATATTGGATAGAACAACATAATGTAATTCTGCTAACGGAAAGAATGTACAAACATACTCAAATAGTATTTATAAAGAAGTAAAACCTATATGCTTGTGCAAGTTGCACTTAGTGTAGTATTTCGATGTATTTGAGTATTATCTAACACTCAGTGATGACGTGTTAAAAAGTTTTACTGTTGCTTGCAGTGAAGATCCCACAGGCGGTTTGCCTCAACATTATGGAGCCTTTCAGCATCCTTAAACGTGTTGTTTTGGCTGTGTTTTTAGCTCTCCAGAGACGTAATATGACAGATACATGATAAGATGACAGATGTGTTTTTGGCTTGCCCAACAGCTCCCAGTGGCCAAAACAATGATGATGAATTTGACATGTAAAAAATGTAGTTTGATACAAATAAGCATATATGTGGGTCTGTATATTGCCCTTAAATTAAAATGTGATATCTGCACATGCTCTTATAGATATGCAACATGCAGTCACAACAACAATTGAAACTTTTTCAGTGATGGATAGTGCACACACACACACACACACACACACACACACACACACACACACACACACACACACACACACACACACGTAGAAATGCAGCACAGACACATAACTTTTTAGCCTTCCCCATCACACCTCCTCAGCTGTCAGGAGGTAGAAACCGTTAGAGCCGTATTCGCTCTAATAGAGGTTACTGTGTGTGTGTGTGTGTGTGTGTGTGTGTGTGTGTGTGTGTGTGTGTGTGTGTGTGTGTGTGTGTGTGTGTGTGTGTGTGTGTGCTAGTGAGTGATGAGATGAGAAGGGTGGGAAATCTTTGTTGTGCTAATCACTCCATTCTCAGCTGACATCTGTAGTTATATATGCTACACACACACACACACACACACACACACACACACACACGCCAATGTACATATGGCTTCCAGCTGTTTCTACACTTCATACATAATATGAAATGAACATTATGTACCATTGTTGAATGAAACATGAATCACTTCTAGCCCAGTTTTGATATTTAGAAATGCATAATTTTGGTGAGTAAAATATTCCCAAACATTTTCATACTATTGATACACAAATAGGTTAATATAAAACCTTTGCATTATTGTCTGAACTTCAAACATCACTCACGGCCCAAGTTCTCACCACCCGTGTGACACCTACTGTAACCACAGAGGCGGTTGCGGCCAGATTTTGTCACCGTGATAGCATCGCAACCGAGCAAGATGCAGTCACAAAACTTTACGGTGTGTAGTTGAGGTCAAAAAGAAGGGCAAGTTTGAAAATGTGGCCCAAGCAACAGGACTTTACGCCCCTGGCCCGATTTGGCGCTGCGTCTGGTTGGATGGTCTCTAGTTTTCTACATTATTTCATGCATACACATCCTGATTTCCTACAGAGCATGATTCAGCGTTGATGCCATGTATTCATTTTTTTAAATCAATTTGGCAGGGGTAGTTGTGATATTGTGAAGTGCTGCTGGCATGTTTTTTGTTTTGTTTTGTTTAAACACTAACCACTAACCTGGCTCGTAAGCATATCTGTCATTCTGTAGCATTTCGCTGGACTTTCCTCCAGGGCTTTTCCTCCCTTTTTTCTCATTTCCACCTTTTTTGTTTCCTTCATTCTGTTTCACCTGCGCTGTCCATTTTTTCTCAACACTGCTTGGCCATGCACTCCCCAATCATGTGTGATGACAAGCAGAGATTAGACAGTCTACAGTTCTGAGTCACCGTAGCTACAATGGGTGTTATTTTTAGTTATTTTTTTCCAGTTTGATTTACTTATTTCATTTAGCAATTTTACCACTGGCCTGACACTGGGCCACTCAGCTGGCCAAGCCACCAGCAATCCTCCTGGTGCACCCGATGGCCAGTCCAGGCCCGACTGGCACTATTTTACAGATATGAGGGTCACAATGGTGCTCTGGATGGGTTGAGGAGAAAGACTGGCTTGTCAACACCCATGCACAGCACACAAAATATTTCACACATTAAATCAGGCAAGGGTAGTTTGGGATCCGTTGTTAAAAGTAAAGGGACTATTTGGCAGACACTTAAATATATGCAGTATGAAACCAAAACGTGAACAACTGGAACATCTATTGTGCAGTTCCAATATTGACTTTTTAGGACTTTCAGAGACGTGGTTAACTCATTCCTCCCCTGAGGCTGTTAAATATGCCTGAGTATAATGTATTTAGAAGGGACAGAAATAATGGGAGGGGTGGGGGAGTAATAATGTATGTTAGTGCACAGTGATTGAATGGCCAAGTGAAATTGTGTTGGAATGTGTAGGTGTTGACATATCACTTTCTGCAACAATGTCTTTTGTTATAGGGTGTATATATATATATATATATATATATATATATATATATATATATATATATATATATATATATATATATATAAAGCCCACTGCAAAAAAGGATTTTTATAAACAACTTAAACTTCTTCTTAATCACTGTGATAAAACCAAGGAAAGTATTTGAATAGGTGATTTTAATACAGTATTAACTGGAATGTGAAGGGGGAAAGAACAACTATTAAACAAATTACTGACAATTTTAATTTAACACAAATAATAAAAACACCAACTAGAATAACAAACCGCTCGGAAACTCTAATAGATTTGTTATTGACAAACTATGCTGAAAGGATTGGTAAAACATACAATCTAAAGTATTTGTTTCCCAGAAATTAAAGGTATAATGGAGGATTTTCCCAAATTTTAGAAAAGAACCGCCCACTCCACTTTTTGAAAAAATGCTCCCGAGAGGGAACGCCTATTAAACGTGTGCACGAGAGAGCATGCACGAGCCTAGTTCTCCTCGTGCACGCTCTGTTTACAAGTTGCTGTCGGCATGGCTCTACAAGCCTACTTTCCAAAAGAAGATTTGCACTTTTTCCACTATGTCAGACTCGCCACCGGTAAGTGGAAATCTCTTTATGACAAGCATCTCTATAGCTAACTTTAGCATGCTACAGGCCAACAAACAAGCTATCGCCGAGAGCGGGAGGCAGCAGTCGGAAGCTTTTATATACTGTCTATGGTCGGACGGCGTGGCCGTCTGCTTGCTGACCTGTCACGGCACGTACGACGGACTTACGTAAACATATCCCAGAATGATTGACAACTAGGAGGACCAATAGTCTTGATGATCCACCTGGAAAAAGAAAATCCTTCACTATACCTTTAAGTAAAAAGCGATTCAATTCATCTACATTTAATAACCATTACAATTGTATTCCAAAACATCTACATCAAAATCTTGATATTATTCTAAATGATGTAAATTGGTCTGAATTGCTTTCTGATAATGATATTGAAACTAATTCTCAGATACTTAACGCTAAAATTACAGATAGCACCTTTTATAAAAAGAGGAAAAGGTAAAAACCCTGGTTGAATAATCACTGCAAAATACTTTTGCAGAAAGAAAGAGACATCTTACTCAAAGTGTTTTTAAAATCTGGTCCTACCACTGATAATAATAATGATAAATAAAACAACTCAAACCTTACGTAAAGCCAAGGCAAATTTTTTCTTGAATGTCATTACAAGTGCAAATGGATACAAGTGCAAACTAATATGGCAACATATTAATAAACTAATTGGAAAGCAAAATAAAATGGACAATGATAAACTGGAAATAAAAGTTAACAACGAGCTGATAAATAATCCAAAAGAATTGGCAACGGAATTCAATAATTTCTTTATTACTTCTGTCAATGAAATAACACAAATCTTTAGTCCCTCAGAGGTAGCTCATGAGCCTATTAATCCTGGACAGACGGTTTTCAGGTTAGATCAAATAACTGATCTGGAAGTGGCTAACATTATTACGTCTATGAAATCCTCAAAGGCCAAAGATGCGTATTTTTTACACATTTTTTAAAAATACACAAAGATGTGCTGGTATGCCCGATAACACATCTGATAAATCTATCAATTAAAATGGCAGTTGTTCCATCAGGATGGAAGGTGGCTATAGTCTCACCAATTTTTAAATCAACAAACATTTTGAATTATCACCCCATTAGCATCCTCCCTGTTGTATGGTTGCAGAAAAGTGGATCGCCAAGCTGCTGAATAAACACCTCAGCCACGGTCATCCTCTCCTGCATCCCATGCAATTTGGGTTTCGCCAGTACCACTCTACAGAGACAAACTGTGTCTTCATAGAAACAGTGAAATCCTTGCTTGATAAAACCACCTGTGTTAATGCAGTCTTTTTGGATTTAAAGAAGGCGTTCGATACAGTAGATCGAGCCCTTCTGTCTAAACTGAGTCACTTCAACTTTGCGGAGAATATGCTAGTTTGGTTTCAATCTTACTTGTCCAACAGAAGACAATCTGTGAGTGTTGGTGGCACTAAGTCGTCTTACCTAGAATGTTCAGCAGGGGTCCGACATGGCTCTATTTTGGGACCAGTACTGTTCTCTGTATATATAAATGATTTGCCAAACGTTTGTCAAAACACACACAGGAAGCATCATCCATCCTTACATTAGCACTGGAGAATATACAGCTTTGGCTGTTTAACCTCTGCCTATTATTGAACAAAAGAAAACTGTTTCTAGGATTTTCACACACAAAAAAAACAACAACATAAAACTGGAGTGGTCCAATGTGTTCCTGTGGGGAATGGAACTTGACATTGTAGAGTAGTTCAAGTACCTCGGCGTCACACTGGACCCAACACTTTCATTTAAAAAACACATCAAACTTAGAGCGAACAAAATCAAATTTAATTTACAAAATGTTAAACAAATCAGACCATCAATGACAATTACTTCTGCTAAAATGTTCCTACATTCAATGATATTCTCACATATAGATTACTGTATTACAACCTGGTCACTCACTGGAAATACAATTTTAAAACCCATAAAATGTTATTCAAAAAATCTATAAAAATACTCTAAATAATAATAATAATAATAAAACCTCTGTCATTCCATCAGTGTAATTATTTGGGTAATTACAATATGCACAATTTCGAAAATGTTGTCCATGACAGAGGTTTTTGATCAACTATTTTTATAGATTTTTTTTTACTAATCTTATTGATGTAATGCAACGTGCCTGAATGTGTGCTAATGTGTTTGTTTGATATTTTATATTGTCATATTCTGTTTGTGTTGTATTATCTTTTATGTTGTTGTTTTCCTGCCTCGGGACTACAGGTGAAAATTAGCCTTTATGCTATAACCTGGCTAATTTACAGTCTGTACAGAAATGTTAGATTGTTCATTAATGTGCAATGTCCCGAATAAATAAATAAATAAATCAAAATAAATACAACAAATGGTTATCCAAGGACAAACAGTTTTATTTTAGCAGGACCTTTGGTGATTTACCAAACACACTAATGTCCCAGTGGCATTTTTACCATACATTTCATTCCTTAGGTTTCCTTTATGTTTGTTGTGTGCAGGTAGAGGTCCATGCTGACTGATTTATATTTAGACAGACATATTGGCATGTACCACCTTTTCTTCTTATTGTTTCACATATACTTTAAGAGCATTTAATTATGTTCCTCTGAAATGAAAGTGTATTCCTGAAACCTGTTATAGTGTCTATATTCATGACATTCCACTTCTGGGATTGCTCCGTTGACGTCGGAATTTCCGCTCAATGTCACTCTTTTCAGCCGGATGTCCGTCACCTTCCTCTTTCTTTGTGTTGTAATTCTAACCTCCGGTGGATTTCTGAGGACTCTGGTTAACTGCTCCTCAGATCTCTGCAGGGTAAATCCAGCTAGCTAGACTATCTGTCCTATCTCAGTTTTCTGTTGCACGACTAAAATGTCCTTTGAACCAAAACAAGTTCCTTCCTGAGGCTATTTCAATCAGGAGAGACTTGTTTGCAGATATGCAAATATTTATTTTGAAAATACGCATGCAAAGTAACAAAGGTTTGCATCAAATCTTTGGAGATTAGACTCCAACGGACAAAAGGTATATAGGCTATACAATTTCTAGAGTTTTAGAAAAGCCAGTATATCCCCCAAAACTGCAAAGAGTTCAATGATTGAATGATTTGCAAATACATACCTTATAGCAGCTACAATCTGTATATGACACAAACAGGAATATAGTGAATAAGAATTGATAAATTAGAGAATTAAATATATACAACTCAACCACAACTTGATAAGACCTCACGCCCCCGAAACACCTAAATAAAATAAATAAAGCTATTAAGCTGGTGGCAAAATTGCAAAGCTGATAGAACTAGGCAATACAGACCGTCAGCAAACACTTCAGCGTTCCAGACCGTACACAAGCATCACTTCAGTGATCCAGGTTGTACCTAAGCAGCACTTGGGCGATTCAGGCCGTGCCCCAGTAGTAAGTCGGCGATTCAGGCCGTACGCAAGCAGCACTTGGGCGATTCAGGCCGTACCCCAGTAGCAATTCGGCGATTCAGACCGTATGCAAGCAGCAAGTCGGCGATTCAGGCCGTACGCAAGCAGCAAGTCGGCGATTCAGGCTGTACTCCAGCAGCAAGTCGGCGATTCAGGCCGTAATCCAGCAGCAAGTCGGCGATTCAGGCCGTACCCCAGCAGCAAGTCGGCGCGATTCAGGCCGTACCCCAGCAGCAAGTCGGCGATTCAGGCCGTACCCCAGCAGCAAGTCGGCGATTCAGGCCGTAACCCAGCAGCAAGTCGGCGCGATTCAGGCCGTACCCCAGTAGCAATTCGGCAATTCAGGCTGTTCAGAAGCAGAACTTCGGCGATCCAGGAAATAAAGCCAGTTACAGCTGCAAGATCACCTAAAGATAATGAATGATCAATACCTTCAGGGAAAATCATTACATTTAGTAAAAGACAACATAATATAGCCACCCAAAATTATGCCATCACCAGTTACGTACATGCTTACCACATCATGGTTTAAGAGATTACTGGTTATTGATGATATCCTTGACATCAAGGCGAATATATAGCCTATATATGAGTCAGCAGATGAAGCCCATCATCCAGTATTGTAGAGAGGTACTGAAAACGCCTTGACTTGATATGTCCTGAATAGCGCCAGTATGTATGCCAGTATGAAAACATTTAGTATACAAGAACTGATTGACAGAAATACAATAGTCAATACCTTTATAGTAAGAAACATTATAGAGACCACACACACCACCACCAGTTATTTGCATGATTACTAATATGTAAGGTACAGGGTCTCTGTTTATGATGACGTTATACCATCAAGACGACCAAATGAAGATTAGCGAATATGAGCATACCATAAGTAAACTAGTCTCATAGAATTAAGAGCAGAAAAGTGTGTCGCACTGCAACAAGGAAGCAGTGCCCCAGTAATACCTGTTGGAAATAAGCAGTTTGCATTAAACATGACAAGACAATGAACCACGACCGCTTCACCAAGTAGGATGGAACTACCGCCACCATAGACAGTATAGGGAACCCCCCAAAACAAAATGAAGCACAAGACAAAAAGCAAATGCACACATCACTGAGTATTGGCATCCAGCGCCTATAGTAGGCTACTCAAATCTGACGATGATGCTACATGTGAAAAGCGAGAAGCAATCTGCTCATACCAGCATGTGAAAAGCAAGTGAACATGACGATTACCAGCAGATAACGTGCCATTACAGGCTGAAGGTAAAACCTATAAATAATTTGCATGTATGCGGGTAAATACGACCAATACCTACCTTCAGCAAATATTGGGAGATATCTAGGTAAAAATGATAAATAGACATAGATTACTGCAATTAAGAACAAAAGTGATAAGAGGTCACGATGACCTTGATACAGGTAAGAGATCACAGACCACATGATACATATACCACACTGTACGAGGCGTCATGAGCAAATGGATGTATCGTGAATAATACAGAACAAACAGCTGAGTCAACCATGACTAAAAGTAGATAAATGTTTAGGAAGTATGAATCCAGACCAACCACCGGATACATGCATCCAACCACTGATAATTTTGTATTTATTTATTTATTTATTTATTTATTTATTTATTTATTTATTTATTTATTTAGTCACCCGACATGCCAGCAGTAACATCATTAGCATACTCACCCAGCTATAACGATATGAAGCGATTGCAACCTGTTTGGAAAGATAATTAACTATCACTAAATTGCAGATAGCTGGCACCGATAAGACATCAATACATAGGCTACAATAACCGTATTTATTACCGAGAATCTAGTTAGCTAAGCCTAAAAACTCAAAGCCACTACACAATCCTAATAAACTAGCTGAAACACTCATAACCACTGTCTCATAGTAGAGGAATTACCGTACAGTACAGGAGAAGCTTGCAGGCAGTTTCGACTTACATTAGCCGTTTAGTTGAATTGCTAATATTAACTAGCATTATAGTCAGCAATAATCAGCCTGTGTCTATTATCTCTTTACATATACTTAAGCTCTCTGTCTCTGCAAGATTGGGAATGATTGAGATTTCTCTTGGCACAGCTACCAGAAGACTTACAACATTCAGACACGTTGCCCACGTCACATCTACGGCGGGAAGCTCAGTTTGCAGCTGCGCATTAATGCTCCATCACCGGAAAAGTGCACCTAATAAACTTCACTTGTCTCCGTCAAACACAGCGGAGTCACTGGGTCCATTTCATATAGGCTACTGTCTTTGCCTGTTACCTGTTGAAAGGTCCTACTTACAGACCTTGAAAGCACATAAGAAAACCAAGACAATTAACAAAAAACAGTACAACAATATGACACAAATAAAATGCTCTTACAATCCATGTAGGCTATAGATAGCCCATTTACAGACACTATGAATATAAGTCACTTGCCAACGAATGAGCATAAGCACGAAGCTATGCAGGCAGCAGACATGACGAATAATATGCAATAAATTAATGCAGCAGTTATGCTACAACACGACACTTAGAAAACCATTGGAAAACAGGGCCGCCCCCGTAATTATGTGGCTTTCCCGACTGCCATGTTCACATAGACAGGATGAATGCCCTTCCTCCTCTGCTATATTGCGCTTAACAAAATTCCAAGCTGCATGACTGCCACAAGCCGCTGCGCAGCAAAGAGCATCCAGTATGAGAAAACATAGGCCAAAAATCGCTGCAGTTTACTTATGCGAACATAGGCCTACTTATACATATACTTATTGTTCATAAATAGGACAATTTATTAAGATACAAACATATGAATGTGTATGTTTCTTGCAGAGCGTTTATCCACCATAACAATTGTCAGTGAACCAGTTAGCAACCAAGTGCCTACATCAATGTCAGTTGACAACGTGACCCCACCTAAAACTGTCACTGTATAGCAAAATGCCCGTGCATGGTTCATAAGAATCTGAGCTCTGCGATACCCCCGAAAGTAGACGGCGTGATCCGCTAAGGGCTCACAAAGTAACAGACCCTAAAGTGTTCGTGCTGGTAAGTTGATATACCCAAAACAAATTAACAGCTGAAATCAGACGCTTCCATGCACAGTTTGTGTGAAAATGTCCTGGGGCATAGGGTGCAGTACCACACCTGCCCGCTAGTCCCTGGTGGCCTATACATATGCTGTTCCTGGGGCTGGCTTAAACATATATGCTGCAGCCAAATATACACCACCGTAGGGTGGCACATGTATGAAACACCTGATGAGACAACTTAACTTAGGGAGGAAGTTCCCGCTGATAGAAAAGCGTTGGATTCTCTGCCAAGAAAACCAAAAACCATCTGAAGTCGCGTACAGAGCTGCCAGTTTGTTGGGTGCTGAAGCCAGTGCTGTCCAGGTCGGAGCAGGGGTGTTCGGCGCTCGGCCGCTGACTACTGAAACGAATCGCCAGGAACTGCCGAGTGAGAGAGTAACATTGAAAGCGCATCTAGCAGTACCAAGTCATTATCGTTATTATTATCGGAGTAGCCAGCTGAGCAGCCACAAAGCTGCTTGAAGAAAATGAGTGTGAAACAGAAAGAATTTCCTCCGACATAAACAACACAGAACTCGGCAAATACAGGCCGCCACATGCTCGTCTGCCAAGACAACTGACAGAAGCGGGAGAGAGAACAAATTTAAAACATGGTTGTTGTGCTGTGATAGGCTTGAACGAACATGCCCGATTCTGATTGGATAGGTGACGTAAGCTACTTCTCACCACACAGCTGATCAGACTTACCAGCTGATTAAGAGAGTGTGTAACATTAATGACGTCTCCCTGACTGAATTTAGACTGAGCTACATTTAGCGCCGTCTGGGGCTTAGCACCACCCAAAATGATTGTGATTGGTTTAAAGAAATGGCAACAAACCAAAGCACGTTTTTCTCCCATCCAGGTGTGGACTAGCCAGACCCTCCTCAGCAGCGCTGTGTAGGAAGGTCTGGCAATGTGAGACTATGCCATTAGGTGGTGTTGTAATAAAAAAGCGTATTGCCCCACAAAGGCTACATTTAAAAACCTTATAGCAACATGTTCCCTGAACTGAGGTGAATCTCCTGATATAGGCCATGCACACTTTTCTCCCTGAAAAATTGCGATAAATGCAAAACCTATTTTTTTTTTAATTCAATATGCACAAAACTATCTGTAGCATTTCCAGAGATAGCTGACAAAAAACAAATATTTTTAAAAATGTTTTGCTCCGTTCAAAAATGCGAAGATTATGTGCAAATACATTTTTGTAGCTAGCGGCAAAAACACTAACTTTAAAAATTAAATGCTATAAATGCAACACTTTAGGTTCTTGGTCAGCATGACAGTCTGAGGCTGTGGAACAGTTTTGTCGAAAATTGGCCACTAGAGGGCGCTACAGATATGAAAAGTTTATGGGCCCTATATTAACGATCTAAGCGCAAGATCTGAAGCGCCTGGTGCAGGTGCGTTTAGGGGGTGTACGAATCCACTTTTGCTAGTTTAACGGCGTAAAAAAGGGTCTGTGCTCCGGGCGCATGGTTCAAAAGGGCTGTACTTAGTGTCTTAATTAATCATAGGTGTGTTTTGGGTGTAACATGCAATAAACCAATCAGAGTCATCTCCCATTCCCTTTAAAAGCCAGGCGCGTTTGGACCTCGGAGCATTTCTGTTACGATGGAGGACTGGCTGAGCAAGAACGAGAGATGTTCAGGAGAAGAAACTGACCTGCTGTGCATGAAGTGAAAGCGCCCGAGCAGATCATATCCTAATACTATTTGACATTGTAATATTTATATTTTGTGTGTGTAACAAGCATAGTGTGCGCGCGCTGTGCACGGGCCTATATGCACATTTTACTAATGCACTGTTAAAATAACAATGAAATGCTGCGTTATTGACTTTAGACCAGGTTTTTGTTGGTCAATTGGACCACGTCATAACTGCTTGCATTTGTTCTTCTTTGGCCCTGTCAATCTGTGGGTTTTGTTTTATTATTTTTCAAGATACCAATACGGCCAGAATGCACCTGAACACACCTCCCTGTAAGACCAGGTGCAAAGATGGGCGCAGGTGCATTTGCTATTTAAACAATGTGTGTCCTGAGGCCACGTCTACAATGGTGTACTGATTGGTCAAAGTGGGTGTGGCCTATTGGAACCTTGGATTTACCTCTTACACTAACATGAGCAACTTCCAACTTTCAGGGTAGATGTACAGATGTAGATGGTCGTCAGGGGCAACTCGCGCTGGAGAGGCTTGGACCACGTCATAACTGCTTGCATTTGTTCTTTTTTGGCCCTGTCAATCTGTGGGTTTTGTTTTATTTTTTTTACTTTAAAAAGGCAGGACATGATAGGAGCTGCTGACCATTGCTTGTTTGTTAACAGTCATCTGATGTGGTGCTGATAAGGATTTTTGGCCTATACATCAAATGATTGTCAGGAGTGCTGCGAGGCTTGAACCCAAATGCAGAGAGAGCAGGCGTAAGTTTCATTGCTTGAGGATTTATTTAACACAAAACAAAGTTCATACCAACGAAAGGACTCCTGCATGCAGCAGGCAAAAAACTAATACCAGCATGTAGATAAAACAGAAGGACGAGATATCCAAACTGGAACTTAGAGACAACATGGTAGACTGCACACAAGAATACCGCCCCGCCCCAACAGAACAAACAGAATATAATGATCCCACACCAGACAAAGGAAACAGACTAAATACCAGGGTTAACGAGGACTAACAAGGGACAGGTGACACTAGGGCTGGGGAACAGGTGAAACATATTGGACAATCAAAAAGGCGGGAAAACTCAAAGACAGGAAGTAAAACAAGACTAGGGAGGAAAACAGATACTACAAAATAAAACAGGAAACACTACACAGACAGTCACCTTCGTGACAATGATTAAATTCCACCCAATACTTTCCAGATTATTAATGTTGTTATTCACCTGTCCTTACAGACATAACAAAAGCCCCAGTAGACACATTGCATCACCTTGGAGCTATCAATTTGAATCATTTTGGTGAAATAACATGGTAAAATGAAGCTTATTCTTACTTTACTGATTACCTCCTGGAACTCTGCCACGATACCCCACTTTGACAACCACTTAATCAGAGTAACTTTGGGGGGTTAAATTTAGGGTCAAATTCTGCTTCTTCAGCTAGGCAGCTACTTTTACTGAGACTTGCCTACATTTCAAACAGTGGGCAGCCCATCTGGGTATGTATCAGGGTATGTATCGACTTGTCTAACTGTCGGGGTTACGGTAAATAAGCTAATGTCCCAACAAGTCGGTGTGTTCCTTTAAAATGATGTCATCTTACACTAGGTAATGACATCTCATTCTGCAAAACAAATGAAAAAAATGTATTTGTTGTTATTGAAAGTTATTATTATATCATGTTGTTATTGAAGATACATCTCAGCTCTGCCTTATTCCAGATTGTTTCCAATTTGACTTAATTTCTTTTATTTTTTATTATTATATGACTCACATGACAAGTGGCATTTTCTCCACATCCTGGCAGATTATTTCATATGTCACACAGTAGTGTGAGGTCCTGTTTTACCACTATTAAAACATTGAAGTTCCACAGAATAATACTTGAATAATGTATTTAAAATAAAACAGGTTACTTCTGCACAGCATAAAAAGTACTAAAAACAAAACTGTAGCCAATCCTGAGCAGTGGATGGGGGTGTGGTCCAATCAATCACATCTGCTTCTCATCACCATGATTCCCAGTCTAACATACAAGCAACAAAACACAGCAAATCCACCAAACCATGCCAATAATAACCATTAAAACAGGCAACATATCTACCATTAAAATCAAATGAACAATGCACAAACACAGATTAAACTCAAACTGGACAATAAACCAAAACATGCTATGTTGGGTTCAGGGTGCGAACTACGGGGGAGCTAGGGGGAGCTCGGCTCCCCTTAATAAGACATGAGCTCCCCTGAAAACGTGATTTGTGAAATTTTGGGGGGTCTCTAAAAATATTGACATTTTGTCATTTTGATGTACAATTTCATGTGATCATTCTGGATTATTATGTGTAAAATTGCAAACATATCATTCATTCATGCATGACGGGGAATTAAACCTAATTCACTTCAATAAAAACAACTATGGGTGCTATTCTTGTCACGAGCATCAAGGCATGGCGGCGCTGCGGTGCAAATTCAACTCGTGTTTAGTACATGTTAACTCAAAGATTCATAGAAAAAATATAAACGTTGGAGGCCATTAATCGTCGCGCAAAGTCCTTGAAATCCATTCTGCAGTTAGCATATATAGCCATGACAAAAAGAAAACAAAGCAGTTTAATTCATCTTGGTTTTACAAAGAAACTGTGTAGCGATGACATTAATAGCTCGACCGATTCACCTGCTTCAAGACCTGTTAGCACACCTCTCGCCGGGGTGACAACGCAAGAAGAAGGTGAAGAAATAATGTCTTCTCTGGCGATGGGTTAAACCAGCTCGTCAGAGGCCGGTCACGATCCTAACCCTCTTGATCCTCTCTCCCGTTAAATTGGAACAGTCAGCAGAGGAGAGTGGAAGAGCCGATATACATGGTAATCTTTGGTAGCCTGAGTAACTTAACCGCTGTTCATGAAATCTCAAAGACAGCCTGATACTTAGTTTATAAACTATTTGTGGGTGGCTGTTTGCTCTTTGACCTATTTATTTCTGTTGATAAAATATAATAGAGTAAATCCTGTATAGTGCATACACTTGTAGTTGTTATGTATCTTTGTAAGTCGCAAGTGCATGACCCCCCCCCCCCCCCCCGGTGGAAAAAAAGGGGGGCTCCCCAAAGGCCACGGTATAGTTTGAACACTGGTTGGGATCAAAATCAAAAGTCTAATATCTGAAAAATGCTTTAATGAAATAAAACTGGAGTTTTATCCGAACATGAAGTACAGCCCTTCATATATTGGCAGCTTCATTGGTGTAACCCTAAGATACTACAGTATCTGGAAGTGTTCCTCCAGCTTTTAAAAGCTTACCATCATCGAGAAATATGTGCAAGAGAGAAAAGTAGAGCAAGAGACCAAGCTTTATAGAGCTTACTGTCAGCATAACTATCTGTTTTCCACAAGGATACACTTCATGTCTCCAGTCTACTTAAGAACATGAATCAGGTTGACTTGTGTGTCTGCAATCTTACATAATCAGCAAGGGAAAAGTACACTTAACTTGGCTCTGCATGGAATCATTTCCCAAATTAACAAATCATACTTATATTGAATCTAATGATCCTGTTACTTTCTGCAGATGCTCTTTCTATGATATGTCCTCTCTGTACATTCCTGAAGTGGAGTCATTAAACAATACAAATGTTTTGCTCAAGTTGAAATTTTGTCAACTGGGCTACCAATTCATGCTACCCATGTCATTCCACCCCTAAGTGACTGTTGACTATCTTCAGTGCCGATCCTGACCTCCCTGGGGCCCTAAGCAAAATTCTGCTAAGGGGCCCTCTACCTGACCCGTGATGCCGTGAGCTATGTAAACCATTTGCCATTCCCACACAGTCACACCTGATACTTCAGTGCTCCCAATACAATCCTCCCCCCTTTAAACAAAACAGTCAAAGAATAAGAATGTAGAACAGAATGAGGTTCAAACAAACAATATTTATTGAATCGAGTATTTTCTATAATATTAAGATAACAAGTGAATATTATTAAATAAGTGAATATTAACGTAAACATAAATAAGAAGAAAATAATAAATTATAACCCTGAACTTTGGCTTTTGGGGTTAACTTTGGTTCTCTCTACAGCCTGGGCATTTTCGGCATCAGTATGGGCACCACCAGACTATTTGGACTGTCTAGAATAAACTGAGAAGAATATCACATAGTTAGTTAAGCAGTCATTTACACTACTCGTTACATGTTACAAATATGTAAACATTTGAATGTTTGAATTAAAATCTTACCATCAAAATATTCCTTTTCTGCACATTCTTGTAATATTTAAATAGTGAACTAGTGATGCAGATATCAATAATCCCTGTGAGTGATATCAAGAATTAACTTTTGTACAAGTGAACATGTAATTCCTGATATCAAAAATAGACATTGGTAGGTACAAATTAACTAAGGGGCCCTACTAGTAAAAATAATCAAGAATTCACTTTGCAAATTGAATTCTTGATATCAAAAATGCATAAACTGTGAATGAATACAAGCTAAAATGGCTTGCCATAGCATGTTAAAGTTTGTATTTATTATTATGCATGTTGAAGCAATTCTTGATTTATGGTTATTATTTACTGAGGGATGTGCATCCATATTGACCAGTATGTCCAGCTAATCAACATTTTAAATTCAATATAGCCTATAAATCAATGTCAAATTGTCAATACATTGCTTTCCATCTTGCATAATTAGTGCAGTTGTTTAGAGTTTTTAACTACACATTGTCTGAGACTAGATAATCAGTGTCTTAAAAGTATGTATAATGTGTACTTTGATGAGTGCAATCATTCACGCCCATATATTGCAGCCTACAGTCTGTCTGGTCTTCACATATATTTCTGCTTGAAAAATGCGCGTTTCACTTCATGCACGCGCCTAACGCACGATAACACACCCGACGCGGTTATCTTTTCCGAGCTGCAGTAAACAAACACCGTTGCACTTTGTCGTTTATCAAACGTAATAAATAATTGTATTTTACTCTCACTTTTGTCAGGCACAAAGTCACAAAACACAGCCCTGGAAGTGACTGGCGTTAGCAGCTAGACCAGAGATGCACTGCCTGCCTGCTCAGCTAGGTTAGCAAGACCGAAAAAAAAAACACAATAGAAATGCACATAAACATAACTTTACTTTGCTGACATCAAACTTGGAGAGGAGAGAACACAAGTTTACCTGATTGTTGTTCCCGCAATTCACTCTCATGGTGTTTCTTTTCCCTCTTTTCGTGACCAGAAGGATAGTTTCGCTTCATTTTGTCATGGATGTTGTAAACATTAATTGACGCGCTATGGCACGAGGGGGAGGCGGGGCCTCGAGTAATTTGCGGGGCCCTACGCAGCTTGCGTAGTGAGCGTATAGGGCGGATCGGCTCTGACTATCTTACTCTGAAAGCATGGGCATTGTCTGCTGTTACAACAGCCTCTATGAAACCTGTCTGTAGGGATTTGCTCCCATTCAGCCACAAGAACATCAGTGAGGTCCAGCACTGAAGTTTGGCGATAACGGCTGGCTTTCAGACAGCATTTCAACTAAGCACAAAGATTTAGGATTGGGTTAGTCACACATTGTTGAAGCCTAAACATCTCCCTTCAATGGAATTAAGGGGTCCTGTCCAAACCAGGAAAAATATCCCTAGACCAAAAAGTTGGCCATTGTATGTAAATATTTTACGCACACAGCGCCAGCAAACGTACTGCGTCAAGCTCCACTAAAATTGACAACAATATGCAAACTGTCATTAATTCTACATATAAATGCTTCCATTACAAAATTGTCTCCCTTAACCTGTTAATGGTGTTCAGCACTTGTAGGGCAACCCGTTCTCATTCCCAACTCTCGAAAACACGGACACTTGGTCAGTGTCTGAAAATACACATTAACATGAATCCAACATGTTATTTGTAAAGTAGTCTATATCCTCGACGTTCCACTTCCAGGATTGCTCTGGTGCCGCTGGAAAGTCCACCGGATATCACATTGCTTTTAGGACCCTGGTACCTACAGTACTGTAGAAAAATGAGTACCGTCACATTTTCAGAATTTCAGTACCGAAGTATCGGTTCTCGTGACCTCCCTAGTTCCTCGCTATCCCTTTCTGCCTGGGTATAAGTTCCTTGTCGCCACTTCCACTTACTTTGGGACGGAGCAGCTTTCCATATTGTGTTCTCAGTGAGGCAGCTTTGGTTAGGACGTCTCCAACTGTAAAATAAAAAAAATAAATAAAAGCTATCCATCCATTATCCCAACTTCTAGAAATATTGGAAATGCAATGCTTGTTATCAGAAAACAAATGCAACCAGGCTCTCTTTTAAGGTTAGCATTTGGTTTTCACCTCCAATCATTACATTTCCACAGTTCTTTATTCTACTATGCACACTTGGCTGTGCTAATCACATCAAATAGTCAACTGTATATCTAGAAATTAACCACATGCATTAACCACTAAAAAATAGCCTGCAACAGCAGAAGCAGGGACGCTGTTGTGGCTACTGGGAAAGACAACCTAGCATAGTTTGCTCACCTGGTTGCTGAAGTGCCTATGCTATTTTTCGCCAACATTTATCTTTCTTATGACTTTGTCATGGTACCCCCTCGAGGAAACATAAAAAAGGCAGGGGTATTGTTGCCACAGCTCGACAAATCTTTCCTGTCTCGTTGCTCCATCGGACAGCAGCAGTAGCATCTCTCCTTTTCGCCATGGTTATATATGTGCACCAGAGAGCACTCGTTAGTCCTATTGGTGGAGAGCACTCTGTCTTCCTATTTATTGAAATGTGTTGAACATTTTCTGGTACAAGATATAAAATCCTCTATTCCAGACTCAAACTGCACTAAAACAAAAATATAAACAAATTTGAAGACACACAAAATGTATCTAACCTATTCTTTAAATAGTTAACTGAAGGGGAACACACAACTTCTTCTGGAAGCTTGTTCCATGCTTTTACCGCACCAAGTGTGAAGAAATTCTTTCTCTTTTCAGACATGCATTCTAGGGTAAAGCTTTAAAGAATTCCCTCATAAATCATACCTATTGCTCCCAAACTGAAAGATAGGCTCAACAGTTACATTACATATTCCATGTTCAAGCTTATACACCTACATCATATCTCCTTCGTATCTTCTATATACAAGAGTCTGTATACTTAATTTTCTCAGTCTTTCTTCATAAGACATATTTTTCATTCCTGCGATTAATTTAATAGCTCTTCTCTGGACCTTTTCAATCTTTTCTACATATTTTAATTGATATGAACACCAGATCAAGCTATTAGTCAATGTCAAGAAATATGTTACACTTGGTGAAAAGACAAAAAATTCTGATTCTGGCTAGACTTTCTGTGTCATATTTGTGAAACAACCAAGACGTTAGATCGCTTATCTTTGATTATGTCACGATACAAGAGGTAAAGACGCACATTCGTCGGTCCCTCATAATCGGGCACGACTCTGAACGTCTGTCTGCAACGTGTCTGTCGGGCTGAAATCGTTGAGTCTGATCCTGGCTTTACAGGACGCAGATTGGTTCAGTCCGCTGCTGTTCATACACAAACGCATTACTTGATGCCTGACAAGATGTATTTTGGTGTGATATATGTTCACGCGAGACTTGTGAGAATCTAGCAGGATTGCAACGTGAACTGCAACTATCTCTTAGAAAAATGTGCACAATAGTTGCCTTACATATAAAGTGAGAAGAGTTTTAATATTGGTTTGACAATGGATAGGTAAAACAAATATTGTGGTGTCGACCTGAGATGATTCAGCTGTATCTTGAAACCCCAGAGCTTCGCTATCCTGCATTAACCTCCTATCCTGCTTAAATGGGCTAGAAATAATGCCGATGACCTCTTTGAGCATGTTTTATGGAGGTCTTGTGTGTTTGGAGTAGAAATAGGTATTATTTTTGTGACTGTGGGGTGAATTCAGAAGGTTTTTAATGCTACGATAAACTATTAATTTCTCTATTCATTTGCTACTTATTTTAGTGTAAGGTCATTTTTGCTCTGGTCTGAAAAACTAATCAAAAGTAAATTGTAAATTCCAATTATAAAAGACACATCAGTTCTTTTTTTTTATCTCTGATTCAGACCCTGTGTTCGTTCAACTAAAGCCTGGACAGATGCGTCCTCTAAAGTCCAAAAGTCTTTGGTATTGTTGTGTATAAAACTTGTGAAAATGCATATAAAACCTTTTGATTATACATCTTTCCTTCCATAAAACACGTCTGAGGAACACGCTTTGTGATGCAGACAGAAGTTATACATCAGAAGTAAAGTACACACAGGCGAGGAGCTGTACTGAAGGCAGGGCCTTGCATGCAAACTGCAGGAGGTCTATGTAAAGGCCTACCACTAGCAAGATCCTGCCGTACAAACTATCAACCCAAATCGTAAATTACTGACACTTGGTCAGTGGCTCTCAGCGACCTAGCAAAAAATACCCCTTTAGCGGTTTTATGGAACTCACCGGGCAGAGAAGCAGCTCCACCGCGGCGCTGTAAGATGGCATAGTATCAAGAGAGACAACATAGTAGTATGAAAGACCGAAAACCCGCATTAGGAGGTTGGTTGTGGTGGTGGATGGGTCAAACAACACAGGACTTTCATCCAGCAGACCGGGATTTGTGTCCCGTTCTTGTACTGCGTGTCACTGAAACGTACATTTTTCTAACCCCACCCACCACCTTTTCCTAAACCTAACTGTCTTCCTTGTGCCGCATGTCAGGTAAACGTACGTCCTGATCCAGAGCGTCAAAAAGTGACGCCAAGAGTCCCGACCAAGCACGTTTAAATATGATGCTAAAAGAGAATTTTTCAGTCAATAATGAACGCCGAAGGCACCTGACTAAGCTTTGCTTTTTGACACGATGGGAGTGAGAATGTGTTGACACTATAGTTGTTAATGTGACTGGTGTGAAGTGTTTAGGTGTGTTTGGCCAGAGGCATTTGATTAGGCCTCTGGAACACACGGTAGAAAACGCAGGGGAGTGCTTGGAGGAACAGACTTTGAAGATGCACCATGAGTCATCAGGGCCAAGCCTTTGTCTCTTAAATGTGCTGTTTAGACGGCCCGCTCGGAAAACAGTGGTGTCATGCTAGGGGTGGGAATCTCTAGGCACATCACAATTCACTTCAAATCCAGCTGCCATGTAATGATAAAACAATGCATTGCGATGCATTGCGATGCATTGCGATGCATTGCGATGCATCAAAATGTTTTATTTCCATACATGGTTTAATTTTTCTCACTGTAACTTTTTGCTAAAACATAATTTTACAAAGAATTATAAATTTAATTCTGTTATCTCTCAGTTTACTTAGACACAACTTGCATAAGGGTGTTAATGCAGAAATATAAAATATTTTTTAAAGTAAACATCCAATGGTGGCCCATTGGCCATCATTACAACTATAAGAGTTCAACTGTAATTCAGTTGTATTACATTATTGACTTATCTGCATCGAGCCTTAATCTTTCAAGATCTTTTCAAGAATTGCAATGTCTAAGAATCACATTTTCTCCCCTTCCCCCAGTCATTGTGATAGAACAAGTTTCCTTCTTCTATAGATTAACTTTCTATTAGTCATGAAAACTATTTAAACAAGTGAATCCTGATTTTTATATTCATTCTCCCCAGAGGATAAATCCAAATTACTTTGGTGATCCCCTGACTTTGCATCTGGCATTGCCAGGAAATCAAAGTTTTCACTTACATAGTAAAATACCTCAACATCTAATAGATCAGTGGTCACCAAGCCGATGATGGTGATCAACCTGTGGATCTTCATGGAGTTCCATGTCTTTCGCTAGGCATTTCAGTTAAAGGAACACGGCGACTTATTGGGACATTAGCTTATTCACTGTAAACCCGACAGACAAGTCGATACATACCCTTCTCATCTCCGTGCGTGTCGTAACTCTGTCTGACGGCTCCACCATTAGCTTAGCCTAGCACAGATCCTGGAGGTAACTGGTTCCAACTAGCCTACTGCTCCGAGAAAGTGACAAAATAACGCCAACATGTTCCTATTTACATGTTGTGATTTGTATAGTCACAGCGTGTACAAATAACAACGTCACTTGAGACACAGCCATCTTCTAACTGTATATAAACTGGGAACTATATTCTCAGAAAGGGAAGCATTGCTACTTGGGCGGAGTGATACACTGCAGCTCTGAGCAGAGCTGCAAGCATATCACTCCGCCCAAGTAGCGCTCAGCAGAGTTGCAAGTGTATCACTCTGCCCAAGTAGCACTGCTTCCCTGTCTGAGAATATAGTTCCCAGTTTGTATACAGTTAGAAGATGGCTGATTCTCAAGTGACGTTGTTATTTGTACACGCTGTGACTATACAAATCACAACATGTAAATAGGAACATGTTGCCGTTATTTTGTCACTTACTCGGAGCAGTAGGCTAGTTGGAACCAGTTACCTCCAGGATCTGTGCTAGGCTAAGCTAACGGTGATGAGAAGGGTATGTATCGACTTGTCTAACTGTCAGTGTTACGGTGAATAAGCTAATGTCCCAGTAAGGCGGCGTGTTCTTTTAAATGGTGATTTGTTAATTTTCAGAATGCTCTCCCTAAAGTGCTATCAGGACTGTGTTGGGCTACTGCTTATTATACGTGATTGATTTATGCTTCTTTTGTTTCATATTAAAAACTGTGTGTAGGTGAATCACATTGAGACTTCTATTGTGAAGTAACTAAAGGCAATACAGAATCTGATTGTGGTTTATCATGGCAAAGCATGGCACAAGTGGTCCCAACCCTGTTCCCTGAGACCTGCTGCATTTTTCACGTCAGATTTTTCTGTTTGAAGGTGTGTCTTCTAGGCTGGTTTTGGGAGGAGGTGAGCATGTTTCATTTCATGCTCTGCCCTGAAGCCTCATCTACACTACTAAGTTTTTTTAAAGTAGCGTTTTGAGACAAAAAAAGATCTCTATCCACTCAAGAGATTTAGCTCCAGTAGCAGAACTAATCTGTCTGTATAAACAGCCATTCTCATACACTGGGCATGTGTGTGTCGGTGTGAACGGGAAGCAGATTGTCTAATGTTACTCTGCGGTTAGTCTATATCCACGACGTTAAATTTCCAGGATTGCTCCGGTGCTGCTGGAAATTCCGCTGGATGCAACCCTTTATGGCCGGATGTCTGTTACCTTCCTCTTTCTTTGTGTTGGCATTCTAAACTCTTTTTTTCTGTCGCACGCAGTGGTGTAGTCTACGTGCTACACAGGTATATGCTGTATACCCACTAGGAGAGGTCAAGGATTTCTGTATACCCACTTACAAAAGCGTGAAGATAACGTTACTTGAAATGTGAATATAGTCATAATGGTAATGTTAGTGGTCAAATGTTGCCTGCATGAAAAACGAGCCCACAGAGGTTCTGAAATGCTAAACATGAATTTCATCATATTTGGCATTGCATTTGACTTGAGATGTGTATTCAATATTGCGTATGCACAGATAGTTATGGTTCTCAGATTATGCATCCTAATGACGATGATCATCCTCTACTTGTAGTTTTACATGAAGGAACGGATGGATTGCCTTGACATTTGGTACAGATATCCATGGCCCCCAGAGGATGGGTCCTAATGTCTTTGATAATCCTGACAATTCATCTAGCGCTTCATTACATACATGCATCTCTAGTGCACTGGAGATGGATTGCTCTAACAGCATGCTAACCAGATGTTAAAATGTGTAAATGTATCTGTATCTTCAAGATGTAGATGCAGTCTTTACTCCATCCAACAATAACTACATCAGGAAGCAGTCTGTGGAAGTAGTCATTGACAGGGTCAACAGCAGCTGAAGTGACTCGAAAATGACACCAAAGTTAGTCATCTTTCTTTCCATCTCATAAAGAGGCTGTTAATTTCAAGAAAAAAAATATTTTCCTTGGAAGAGCGCATGCATTTAAACCCAAGTAAATATGTATTCATCATTCATTTATAATCAGAAAGGTTTTTCTTCATATAAATTTAATTGTCTCTTTGCCATCAGAAAAAAAAATCAAATTCAGCTTAGCATTCAATTAGAATTGAAGTGTACCAAAACACTGTATTTTACCTATAAAGAGTGCAAATTACAAGTACACAGTTATTTGCAGTACATTTGTAGGGATTTATCGATCCATGAGATAAAGTGCTATGTAAGGTGTCATGAATACTGCAGCATAAAGGAGCAGCTCCTGGAGCTTGTCTTGCTTTTTCTGTAAATTGACATTCAGTTGTGTGTGTATATCTATTTTGTATTGATTGACAAATTGCCCAATTTAGACTCCTTGTCATGGCCTTGTGACTGTCCTTTTTCAGTGTTTGATTTACACAGGTTACCAAATCAGCCATCTATAACCTGACTTCAGGCAAACAGCAGATAGCTAAAAAAGACAGCAGTAGAGACTTACAGACTGCCAAAGAACAGAAGCACAGCACAGCAGCACACTTTAAGCATCAGCACTGTTGGTAGTGTGGTTAAAGAATGTCCCACACTGTCTACTAAACTAGAAAATAACAAAACACATGAATATGGCTTCAATTTGTATCTACCTATTAATAATTAAATATGTGGATCATGTCAGAGTTTTTATATTCACAGTTCTCTGCCAACATGCATAAGAGAGTAGCATCCGTGTATCATTCCTCACATTAAGCAGCAGTGGTTGTCCCATTAACATGGCACTACAAACAACCTGTTTTATGGGCCACAAATATTTGAGTTTTCCTCTGAAAGAGTGTGTGTGTGTGTGTGTGTCAGGGAGTCTGTGTTAATCTGCCACAAGTTCATGGCCAATCCGATTTGTTGATTTAATAAATGTTACAGCGGAGTGTAGCACGGTTTACAGTGTGTTGTAAAATTGATCTACGGTCAACGTTTTGCTGTAGTGCTGTGATGCCGGGCAGATGTTTCAAGTGTGTGGAGGGGATGCTGGCTGGCAGAGAGGCTTCCAGTCGGGTTGAAATGTATTATGTCTTCCAAACAAAAACAGCATCCGATACTAATTGTTTTGGTTTTTAATCTAGAATATGATATTTTTTGACTACCACTGCCCAGTTGCCATGATATTTCAGAATAAGAATCAGCTTTAACGGCCAAGTAAACATAAGAATATGACTCCGTTTTTGTGTTGATCTGAATTTACTGAAATAGACAAATATATAGCTACAAACAAGGACAACAAAGCTGGGGGCAGTTTCACAAAAGTAGAATATATAAATCCAGGATAACTGATAAAGCGAGACTTGACCTAGTCTAATCTGTGCAGCCTGGTTTGGTGTGTTTCACGAAGGCCAAGCCAGGCTGAGGAGGAGCGACTAGGTCGAGCCGGGCTGAAGTAATTCGGATAGATGCGCGTTCACGGCTTTCCTTAACAGACCGCGAGGTCGATCACAGATTTACTGATGCTACAATGGAGAATACGCTTTGTTCATACTTTATACAGAGTGAGCAGCAGCTTCTTGTAGAAGTAACGTGAAACACATTATTTGTAAAAAAAAAAAAAAAGAAACATGGGCGCTGTAATGAAACAGCCTGGCAGACGATCGCAGAACGACTGAATGCGTAAGCAGCCTAAAAATATACATTAACTGACCACTGCTCTGAACTGAAACGGTCATAATCATACCATTCAAGGATTAGACTACTAATCATTTGCACAAATTCACCGTTGTACTCTTTGTCTTAAAAGTAAGCAGAAGATAATGTTCCTCAGAAAATTTACCATGAAGGTCCATTTTCTATAACGCTAGAATATGATGCGTAAATATCTCTCTCACTCTGTTTCTCCCTCTCTCTCATGGACTAGAATATAAATTTCATAAGTCATATTAACTTCCACTGCTCGCTTTTAATGCAAAGTGTACAACTGTTTGTTTTTTGCAAATGACAAGTAACTCATTGAATGGTTTCAGTTAAGAGCAGTAGTTTGTAAATGAATATTTTTAGACTATCATTCAGTCGGTCAGCTGTTATCTGACACGCTATTTCTCACATTTCTTTTTTTTACAGAGGATGTTCCTTCTTTACATATTATATGTTTTGCTCCCTCATATATATGGAGATAGAAAAGAAAGACACTGCAGAAATTGGACTCTAAAATCTAGAAACTTTAAAGATAATTAAGTGATAAATATAATGCACACTGTAAACATGAATGTAACAGAGTGTTCATCAGTTATTTCCCCCCCAGCTAAATATGAGGTCAAAAACCATTGGGGGTGTCTACACTATATAGTTACTGGTTCAGTGAACTAAGACTATAATTAAGTAGGATTGTACAATTAGGATAGGTTTTTATAATTGTACAATCCTCCCAAATTATAGTTCCAGTTTACTGGACAACACAAATTGTGTGCTAAGAATGCCAATTTATTGAATCCTTTATTATTAAAGAATACAAAAAAATGAATCAACTAAAATAATTGAAGGTGCATTGGTCCACTATAGAAACACACATGTACAGCACTTTATATATTGCCCTTAGTATCTGACTTCATTTAAAACACAACTTTATCAGCCTTTTCTAATTATCTCAACTGTCATAATATATTCACCAAACGTCTAACAACAGTATGAACACCAGTCTTAATACAGCAATGTAACAGTAACGATTGTCACTTTACTAATTATGAAAAATAATGGTCACAACTTTAAATAATAACAGTACTTAAATGAACAGCAATATACACCTGTTGTATTTTAATGCAGGCTGATAATAATAAGGTAAAACCACTGCTGAGTGAACAGAAAAGGCTCCAGGATTAATAAATCCTGGCTGTTAGCCTGGTCAGGAGCAGGCTAGCTGTTAGCCTGGCTGTTAGCCTGATCAGGAGCAGGCTAGCTGTACAGAATAAATCTCCATGGTAACTTAGGTGCCTCTGCTTTTGTGAAACCGAGTCAAGGCTAAATTGAGCCAGGATAACTGGGAAATCCCGGCTTAATCCCTTATGCTGGTTTTGTGAAATAGCCCTCAGGACAAGGTAAAACATAAACATTGAAGTTATTTGTACAGATATAAATATAGTTTTTTTTTTAAGTATTAAAAAAATGTAAAGTAAGATAATTGTGCAAATGGTGCTGAAATAAATTTCTAACAGGGTTATTGCTGACACTATGTGACCAATGTTAAAAGTTCAATAGAGTGATGGCCTGTGGAAAAACTATAAACTATATTCTTAATTCTTTCCTCTAGCATGGGGGTCTTCAACGTTCCCAGGCCTCAGCTGAAAAAGAGATGGAGCAGGGACCCCTTATTATATTTAATGTATAAAATTGATCTGCATATTAAACTGGGCCTACAGTAACGTGGGTTATAGAGCCTTTAGATATACCTTTTCATGGTGCATTCATGGTAAAATAATAGTTGTTGACATATTTATACATCATGTTTTAATGTTAAAATGTGACGTACACCAGTTTTGTGTGGGTTCAGGCTGTTACATAGACTATCTGTCTGTGTGTGTCCTTGCTGCTTTAGGGATTAATGCAGCACTATAATAATAATATTAACTTTTATTTGTATAGCGCCTGTCAAGAAACCCAAGGACACTTTACAGAATTACTGTGGCTAAGCTAAAGGAGGTTGTACGCTGTGGTAAACAGATGGTGTTTCAAGAGTCTTTTACTTAATTGGGAGCCAATGACGGTGGATGAGGGTTGGGGTGATGAGCTGCCAGGTCTTGGTGTGGGTGAGGACCCTGGCAGCAGAGTTTTGGACATATTGGAGCCTGTCTAGGGTTTTGCTGGGGAGCCCTAGACAGGACTCCATTGCAGCAGTCCAAACGGGAGGTAATGAAAGCATGAATGAGGGTTTCTGCCATAGAGTCAGAGAGTGATGGCTGGAGTCTGGAGATGTTTTAAGATGATAAAACGCTGATTTGGTGATGGATTTGATGTAAGTATGGAAAGAGAGGGTGGAGTCCAGCATTACATCAAGGTTGCGGACCTCAGAGGATAGGCTATAGAGATGAAGAGGGGTGATGCGTTCATGGCCCATCAGCAATGACAAATGGATACAAATGCCTTTGGTTGCCTTTTGTGTTTGGCAGTTGTAGTACTCCTAAAGTGTTTGTCGTTTCTAGTGTTAACCAGGTTACCAGCAGCTGTAAATATGTACAAGATGACTAGTTATGTTGTATTTTTTTTAATGTGTGACGACAACTCAATTACAATTTGGGTGTAGTTGCTCTTTGAGCCTAGGAACAGATCAATGTTTGGGTTAAAGTAACTACTTTGTTAAGGTCAGCACAATGCATTCAAGTGTGATTAAATGAAAACAATGTTAAGGAAGCCAACCTGTTCTCACTTACAACTCGTAAAATAGTTTTCACGGAATTGCAAAAGAATTCCATGAAATGAACATGGATCGCCGAAAATTTCATGATGGGCCAATGGACGAATTCCGTGAAATAAACACAGCCACTTAAGTTAAGGTAAAGGTTGTGACATGCGGGAAGAACGTGATGGTTAGGTTTAGGAAAAGGTCGTGAGTGGGCTTACGGTTCTGTGACTCATGGGAACAACAGGACGGTTGGGTTTAGGAAAAGGTCGTGGGTGGGCTTACGGTTCCGTGACACGCAGGAAGAACGGGACGGACGGGTTTAACAAAAGAAGAAAGTGACTTTAGGAAACTTGACACGCGGGACACGATCCCCGGTCTCCTGGGTGAAAGTCCTGTTTGACCCAACCAACCTCCTTACGCAGATTTTCAGCCTTTCATACTACTCCCTACCATAGTCGCTCCTAATGCTACGTCATCTTCTCATTGACTTTACATTGCTGGCTGGTATGGAACGCACCGGGCAGAGCAGCAGCTGCACGGCGCAGTAGAGAGTAGTAGTAGTATGAAAGACCAAAATTCCACATAGGGAGGTTGCTTGGGGGGATGGATGATTCAAACAACACAGGTCTGTCACCCAGGAGATCGGGGTTCATGTTCCGTTCGTGTCGTGCGTGTCACTGAAAAGAAGCTGTAACTTGAGTAATTTCCCAGTTTGGGATTAATAAAGTCTATCTATCTATCTATCTATCTATCTATCTATCTATCTATCTATCTATCTATCTATCTCTATCGGCTTTCCTCTGGTACCACCCTAAGGACAAACTTTGCATTTTTAGTTCCACTACTACAGACAAGGCTCAAAGAAAAAATGTCAGTATGCTTTTGTCCAACATGTTTGTATTGTTGGGTATAATGGACAGAGTAGCATTTTGGGATCACTAGCAGGGTTAGAAGTCTTTTAAGTCTTAAAAGCTCATGATAAAATGTTGTAATGTACCACCAGCCACTGTAATGAGGCTTTCCTCAAGGCCCACACTGCTCTTCCCTCCGTCTTCCTGCTCCTGTCTATCTCTGTTTGTAACTAAATCCTGAGAGAGAAGGCAAGCAGAGGCGTGTCATGTTGGTGAGGTTTGTCAGTCTGCTTATCTTTCTGTGTGTCCCTCTGTGTCCTGGGAGATTTATGAACTTGAGAGACTGTCATTATCTTTACTATCTTATGTCTCTCCTTCCCATCTTCCCCTTTGTCTAAATCCCAAGTATGGGCAGGGTTAGACATGTCAGCTACAAGAAAGTCACTTGTTAGGTTTCCATCTAATCTCACCCCTCCAGCCTCTGGTGTTTGTTGATATCGACCGGCGGCTTTTGTAGGGGTCAATGGGCTCACCTGTTGGCTTCAGGGCGTCAGCAAGTTGCATCAAGTTGAGTCCAACACTTTCTAAGGCCAGTTATAATGACAGAGAAAACCAATTTTGACACTGAAGAGGTTGTGAAAATGAGGCAACATATATGTGTGAGACCATTAGCCAGTTCGCAATTCTTAGATTTTCACTTCCAAACTCGTAAAATATGAACGCTCTCAGCGTCAGATAAGACGCACCCCTCAGCGTGTGTATGGGACGCACCGGGCAGAGTAGCAGCTCCATGGCGCGTGAAGATGACGTAGTATTAAGAGAGACAACGGTAGTGAATAGTATTAAATGCCGAAATTCCGCATAGGGAGGATGGTTGGGTCAAACAACACAGGACTTTCACGCCGGAGACCAGAGTTCTTGTCCCGCGTGTCACATAAATTTTCATTTCATAACCCCACCCACCATCTTTTCCTAAACCCAACTGTCCCGTTCTTCTTCACCTAAACCCAACTGTCCTGTTTTTCTTTACCTAAACCCAACTGTCCCATTCTTGTCCCGTGTGTCACAGAATCGTACCTTTTACAAGCCCACCCACGATCTTTTCCTAAACCTAACTGCGTCAAAAGTGACGCCAATAGTCCCGTCCAAGTGTGTTTTGATAAACCGCGTTAAGACATGACGCTAAAGGAGACTCTTAGCATATAACAATATATGCTCTCTCTCTCTCTCTCTCTCTCTCTCTCTCTCTCTCTCTATATATATATTTATATATATATATATATATATATATATCTATCGCAATAACAACACCAAAGGCACCTGACCAAGCGTCATGGGAGTGAGAATGTGTTGTAGAGGCTGTGTTTTACATCCTTATCAGCAAAGCTAATTGAAAGGCCTTGAATCCTGAAATTCTGATTTGTCACATTCACTACTGAAACATTTGTTAAATGTGTTATTAATTTGTATTGTTATTTTGACAAAAACAAAACAGGGGACATCAGACAGGGTCATCGTAGGTACGATGAAATGCTTGACATCATGGAAAATAAGAAATGAATGAACACCAGGTTGCATTGCAGTATCAAGGTCTGTGGGTCATCCATGTCCATGATTGACCTGGGAAAGCAGCAAGGTCCTTGTGATCCATGACTTTGGCTCCTGCGCCTTTAGTGCGTCACTTTTTGATATTAATAAATATAAATACAAGAAAAATAAAGTTCTCCAGACAACAGAAATATCCAGAAATCACTTTTCTTTCAAGTAAGATTTCCAGTTTTCCAGGATGTTTTTTTGTATTTTTCACTGGCGAGTCTCAAATAAAAAAGTCAATTGTTCTATTATATAAATATTTTCAACTATTTCTACATGGAATTCATGTTTTGTATGTGAGGAATAATGTACAGCGAGCCGGTCATTACAGCGAATTAGAACCGAGATGATGCAGGAGCCCGACGTGGAGCGGAAGGGTCTTGAACCAGCCTGAAGGGGTTCAATTCGCAATAATGACTGGCTTGTTCCATTATCCCACTTATTACACGGCTTATTACATGGTTACTCATACAGAGGTAATCCTCTACTGACTGTGTCTTAGCATATGTAGACTTTTCTGCTGATGAGCATGGCTCCCTGTCAGAGCCCAGGTCGACCCGGTGGGTGAGCTAACATGGAGCTAACTCATGCTCTGTTTGCACTGTTGCCATTAGCGTTGTTAGCGATCCACGTTTTCTCCACCTTCTCTCTCTCTCGTTAGGATCTGCTGATCAGGTATGAGCTCCATATGGGCATGAATATTGATTTGAAAACAATTGTATTAATTTCAAAATGGTCCGCTAGAGTCTACGATCAAAACTTGCCCATGACACACAGCAGCACAAACACACAACACTGTTATTAGTGGGGGGTTACACTAAAGTTGAGGCCCATAAACATCTTTCACTCAGCAGAAATGAAATAAAAGAGAGAATCCAGCCAGAGAGCTGGTGCAAATACAAACACCAACACATACTTCTGATGGATCATAAATGCTAATTGAGAGGGATTCTTTTTGTATTAATCTATACATTGTTTTTTTAAAGGAAATTGAAGCTTATTTTACATTTGAAGTGCATTGTAATTCAGTTGAAGTTTTTGCAATTCCATTGTAGCGTCCTCTATTTGTTTGTCATCAAAAAGTTGTCAGATAGTATTAACCAGACTGATCTCATGAAGTGGCGTATGTATGACATGCCAATTTGAATGCCATTATTGGCCTGTTATCTAGACATATACTCATTTTTTTGCGTTTTTATCAACGCCGTTTGGTAGTGTGAATGAGTGAATGAGCCTTGCGATAACACGTAGCCTCGTGATAACACGCCACATGGCTTTAGAAAGTGCCACGTGTCACGAGCGTTGACATACACACGGAGAGCTCAAAATGCGTACAGATAACACACCACTTGGCTTTAGGAAAGTGGTGTGTATGTTTACGCGAAGTCATGATGCCATGTTCTATGAACACATTCCTAGTTTAAGTGTGTACTGTTCTACTGAGTTAACTTATCAGATTCAAGATGCTTTCCCATCCGATCAATGTCACTTCTAAATGGTTGCGGGCATGGCAGTTCATCAGTGTTAATCAAAGACTGCCAGGATAATGGAGTCATCTTTTATTACACTTTAATCATAAAAAAACAAAAAAACATGACACTTTCATCTAGGGAAAAGAAAAAAATGTTGAGAGGAATTAGTTACAGTGCATGCTTTGAAGTTGTTTGACTTAGTTTAGCAAATATAAGAGATGGTTCAGTTAATGAATTATGTAATCAGTGCACAGTGGCTTGAAAATATAAGTTTTTTTGTTGTTATTTTTACAGTTTTAGGGTTTTGTTGTTGAAGTCAGTTTTAGCTTTCTGTTTAGATTCTCTCACCAAATTTGTGTTACTTACCTTCAGCAATAATGTGAAAGCTCAGATTGACAAGTGACTTAGAGAAAAAGCATTTTAATTTTGAAAATTGCAATTCATGTGTGATAACTGAACATGCACATGCAGCTTTCAGTCATTCAGCCACATTGTTTTTATTTTTTGAACTGTTTATTTTTTTTAAGCAACAGAACATTCCCAATGGCAATGGATCTGAGAGAAAAATAAAAAATAATGACATGCAAGTAAATAAAGAGAAAATAAAATAAACGACATGAAGTTAAATAAAATTAGGACTGTGAAACATGTTTATAAATACTCAACTCAACTCAACTCAATACTATAAAATGAATACAAGTACATGAATCCACAAATCAAATTAAGCAAAACAAGTTAGAATCTTCCCAAATGTTGATTCACTTAAAACATATGACTTTTTCTGCAAACTCCATAATCTGATCTATTACATATATTATATAACAACTCGTTGCTTCCCCCTAGACCAGTCGTTCTCAAACTTTTTTCAATAATGTTCCCCCTTTGAACAGTTTTTTTAAGCCATGCCCCTAACCAGCATGAATAACATTTGGTAGAAAAAAAGTCTATATAAAGAGGAACAATACAGCGATGTCAGCGATAGATTTACTAAAAAACAGCCTTGTACCTGGAAAACATTTAAAGCAACACTAGAGGAGTTTTCCCGCTTTGGTCCCCCTACAGATTGGAAGCAGAATTGTCCATTACATTACCTTATGCAAGATCGGGCAGCGGATCTGTAGTTCGAATGAACTGGACAATGGACCAAAGCGGGAAAAGTTCTCTAGTGTTGCTTTAAATGCTAATGTAAAAAGGCGACAAAAACTTGAAAAAAGACGGTAGAAAGAAAGAAGGAAGGCAACACTAGGGCGACAAAAGTGCCAAAAAAAATCCAAAAAGTGCCAAAAACTTTGAAAAAAGCTGACAAAAAACATTGAAAGAGACAAATACTTTGAAGAACAGATGACGGTAGAAAAACGTGAGGAAGAAAGGCAAAATAGGTCAAAACAGCGACTTCAACTAAAGCGACAGCCTTGTAACTGAAAAACATTTAGCAAAAAATCTTACGTACCCCCTGCAGTCCTCCAACGTACCCCTAGGGGTACATGTACTAGTGATGACGAACTGACCAAAGAGCCGGTTATTAACCCGATTCGTGTCACTGAGCCGGGAGAATCGAGTGCCATACGTCAATGAAGCGACTCTCTCCTGTTTTTTTACCTCATTAGCGCCTCCACTGGAGTGGTGGTAGAATCAATCAGGAAATGGGCTACCTCGAGCAGCACGATTCATTGGACCAAACGAGTTGTTAAGAGAGTTGTAGAGGCCGTGCACCAGGCTACTGACCGAGACCGAACGTAACCGTTAACAAACGCTCAAGTCTATAATCAAATGGGTGTCTAACGGTTCGCGGCAAGTTTGAGTTATTAACCAAGCCTTGTTTCTGGTGCATCATGGGTGATTGTGTTCGGCAATTCACACATTATTGATTGGGAAGTACATCACATACAAATACACATCATGTTATCTTAGTTATGTTAAGTTAAATGTTAGAGAAGTGAATGTTACAGGTTGTCACGAGCAGACCGGGCACCAGGCTACTGCCGAGAGTCGAGACCGAATGTAACCGTTAACTGCTCGGGTCTATAATCAAACGGTTGTGTAACGGTTCCCGGCAAGTTTGATCCCAGAAACCTTTATTTCTCGTGCATCTTAGATGATTGTGTACATAGAAATGCATAGGCTACATTACCGATGGAATTCATATACAAATACACGTCGCAGTTATCTCGGTAGTTATGTTAAGTTAAATGTTTATTACATGGTACGTAGGCAGGCTGTCTCGAGGAGACCGCGGCCGCGCACCAGGCTACTGACCAAGACCGAACGTAACCGTTAACAACCGCTCGAGTCTATAATCAAACGGGTGTCTAACGGTTCTCGGCAAGTTTGAGTTATTAACCAAGCCTTGTTTCTGGTGCATCATGGGTGATTGTGTTCGGCAATTCACACATTATTGATTGGGAAGTACATCACATAAAATACACATCATGTTATCTTAGTTATGTTAAGTTAAATGTTAGAGAAGTGAATGTTACAGGCTGTCACAAGCAGACCGGGCACCAGGTTACTGCCGAGACCGAATGTAACCGTTAACAACTGCACGAGTCTATGTGATCAAACGGTTGTCTAAAGGTTCTCGGCAAGTTTGATCCCAGAAACCTTTATTTCTCGTGCATCTTAACAAATACACGCCATGTTATCTTGGTAGTTATGTATATAATGTATAAAAACCTAAGGGTTAATAACATATGTGTATCGAGTCCAACCTTCTCTGCGATATGTTTTCATACTAATCAAATGTGTCTCTAGCTTTAGACAAGCTACTGCCAACCGATGGTTAGCTGCTTACACTAGCTTTCGGGGCAGATGGCAAACCGCTATTTTATACCACTAACAAGGCTCAAAATAGCACCACACTTCAACGGTAGCATAATGAGGCAACGTCACAGCGTAAACATACACGACACGTAGCACTTTTTAAAGCCATGTGGCGTGTTATCACGAGGCTACGTGTTATCACGAGGCTACGCTTGGGTTTAGGAAAGGAAAAGAAGAAACGGTTGGGATTAGGAAAAGAAGAACGGGTTTGGGTTTAGGAAAACAAAAAACGTGCAATGGAGGCCAAACGGCGTTGATAAAAACGCTAAAAAATTAGTGTGTCTCCCTACATGTAAACTGAAGCATTGAGAACTTTGTAAGTGTACAGACAGTTTATTAAAAAGATATATTATAAAGACAGTAGCGTTCATGTTTACATGTGGGCGCCATCTAAAAAGCTATAGAGATGCATTTGATTAGCATGAAAACATATCCCAGAGAACGGTCGACTCGGTACACATGTTATTAACCCCTAGGTTCATTTTGCGCCGGAATTGTCCTTTAATCGAGTAAATCTGTGCAATCCTTTAACCTAAAATAGTCCACTGCATCAGAGTGAATGCAGGCTGAGATTGTTATGATGATCATGGCATCATTATTAATCACCATCACCATTACCATCATATCTATCATCATCATCATCACCACCAATCTTTTCAGATATGTTCGTGTAATGAGCTCACAACAGCATGAGGATGATTGTGCACACACACACACACACACACACACACACACACACACACACACACACACACACACACACACACACACACACACACACACACACACACACTAACAGAGTGGAACAGCTGGCATCTGTTCGGGAATGGCATCTTCATCGATGGGGCCTCATCATCTGCCCTCCATCTCTGCTTTCATCTCTCTCTTTGTCTCCCCCCCATTTTAGGCCTCTTCTTTTATCTCTTTCTTCATCACCATCTTTCACTCTTACTGCTCTCGCGATACACGCCACATCATTTCAAGTTCAACTTACATTACACACACACAAACACACATACAAACACCTCCCCTATTACCAGCCCCGGTGTGTCCGACCCCCCTCGGTGTCACCTCCTCTGTTTCTTGGCTGTTCAAACAAACGCCCTCTATCTCACCATCCAGCCACTCAAGGACACCTCCCCTGCTAACACACACACACACACACACACACACACACACACACACACACACACACACACACACACACACACACACACACACACACACACACAGCATGTCGGTCAAATGACTCTCCTTTGCTGCATCTCTTTGAAGAATATTACAAGCTTCTTCTCATGTCTGCTTCAGAGAGATGACTTGGGAAATAACTATCCCTCCACTCAAAAATTCACTTATTTGAAGATAGCTTACCTGGGTATTGAATATTTGTGTGTACAGGTGAAACGTAAGAAAGGAATTTGTTAGGGTGTGTGTACCACAACAAAGAGAATAAGAAGTTATTCAGTGGAACAGGAATGTACAACTACACAGGTTAGTCAGGCTACATTGTGGGACAACTGCATGACACTGCAAGTGTTTGGGAAAATCCATGGTCTTCTCTGGGGATATATACGGTACCATGGTGTATGTGTTGGATTGTCCACTTAAAACACTTACACGCCAAGAAGATAATTGCGATCGTTGGTGAGCGTCCGTTGCCCTAGTTTTTGCGGTGTGTCAAGCACGGGCGCTATTCGTTGAACCTGGTCGACCCTTGTCTGCTTTTTTACCCGGCCAATTCAACATGTCAAATCACCGTCGGTGAAAGGAATCCATCAGATTTGCTATTCCGCTGAAGCCAATCAGTGCAATAAAACGGTAGTAAGGAAAGCAAGTACACGACTGTCGAGAGAGTACACACACAGAAGGCTCTTCTCATTTTCCACTTTCGACTTAATCTGATCCCTCCAATACATGATAGGGCTGTCATAACTGGCCAAAAATGAAATTCAGATGTTCCTTATAATAAAAAATATATTGGAATTGGAATGAACTATTGGAATTTTTTTTTAGCATTTATATATTATGTCTATAAGATGGCAAGCATATAACGAGACAACATAAGTACTTGTGTAGGTATATTTATTTCAATATAAACAAGTCTTTTAAAAGATTTACATTGTAACAGCAACAACGTAAAACTTAATATAAAGACCGTAGACCCCTCTGCCTCTGAACTGAGCCCCCCCAGCTAACTTGTAAAATGTAACAACTTAATGTTTCATTCACACACAGTGTAGGAAGCTGATGTTTCACTGAACATTAGGCCCTATGTTCCCACAGCCCTATGTTCCCACATTTCTAAGATTTTCATCAAAATTAGACCCTATGTTCCCACATTTCCTTTTTCATAAATTTGTATAATATTTGATCCCCATTTCTCACTTAATTGGGGAGTCATTAATAGAATTTAGATATTAATATAAGCATTTTGATTGATATAAACAAGAGGATGCCTAGACTTACATGACATCACTGATAGTCATTTAAGCTAATTCTTATGAAACACACTCATTTATGAAGCTGTCACATTAGCACTGGTCATTTCAAAGTGTTTTCTCGGCTGCAACCCAAAACAACCATCTTATTTCTTGTCTTACAGCTATACTGACTAAAGTAAAGAACCTATTCAAAAGGCTGATATTTTAAAGAGCTTAGAAAAGCAATAGTAATAGATGATGTGATTATAGTACTATCCATTCATATGAACATCTCTCTCACTCTATTCTCCATCCAAAGAAGGCACTATGCTGATTATATTGTGTGTGTGTGTCTTACTCAGTACTCTTTTCCACCCAAACTACTGTCTTCATATTCTCCGTGCCTGTGGAAATTATTCTGACTATAATCTCTCTCTCTTTTTCTGCTCCCTGCCTGAACCCTTTTATATAGTGAGTAGCGTCCGACGCCAAGCTGTACAAAAGCTGCTGTCACACACAAAACAATGAGGCGACGGGGAGATATCTCTGTCTGCTTCACACATGCACACAACAAGCAATGGGCAGAATAATTTGTGATGATTTTAATCTGCACTGAACACCAAGCCTAATGTGTTTAGCTGCAGCTGCCTTTGCCTATGCCATAAGTCTGTTGTAGAAGTTTATGATGGTGTTGGGTCTACCAACTTTTGGCTTTAGCTTTATAGGGTCAGCAAAGTGAAATAGGCTGGAGTAATAACATATAGAAGTAATAATATAAAATAGTACTGATACTAATAGTACTGTATAACACAAAAACATTTAAAGCATTTTCTTTTCCGTAGAGACATGTGGTAGAAGCTAAATGACAGCAAAAGTAGGTCAAAGCACCTGATAATTTTCACCCATTTGTAGGGCTGGGTAATGTTAAAAAAACTTTGATACCGGTACCGGTACCAATACCCTGACTTTGTTACTGGTTCCTAAACGATACTTTTTTCGATACCAATGTTATGAAAACAAAAACAAATTACATTACACATTATGACACAAATCTTTTTATTTATTTTCCAGCCCCTGCGTAACGTAACGTAGAGTTTTTCCTGCATGTCTCTACGATGTGAAACCAATCACAGCCAATCACAAACATTATTAGATCTTGGTAGAACCATGCTGCATGCTCATCGGCTCACTGACGCTGATGAGATTTGTTCCTTGAACTTTGGTATTGAATGACGAGGCATTCAATATCAATATCGACACTCAATACTTATGAGGCAATTTGGTCGGTGCCTAAAAATCTTTGAATTCGGTACCCAGCCCTACCCATTTGAGCCCTTGTCTTGTAGAATATTGTCTGTGCTCAGCACTGTAATCTGCTGTGTAATCTACCTCTACTAAATCCACTTAAAAAACAGTGAACTCTGATACTCTCATGATATTCATTAGTCCCTCAATGAGCGTGTGGTGGCTCAGTGGTGAGCACTGTTGCATCACAGCAAGGTCAGCAAGAGTCTGTGTGTTCCTCCCACAGTTCAAAGACTGTTAGGCGAGTTTGAAACTCTAAATTGCCTGTGCAATTTGTCCATGTATTCAGCCCTCTGATGGACTGTCGACCTTTTTCCGAGTGTGAGCCGCTACTCTGAACACAAGAAGCACTTTAGGGCATTGATAAATGGAAGGATTGATGACTGCGTGGTGTCCAGATTGTGTGATCGCCTTTATCAAGCTTTCAAGCTGAGATTTGGCCCTGGTGAGGACCAAGACCAAAGATGATACGCAATGGGATTTTTTACCCTGACCTTTAATTTTTATTTGTTTTTTGTGTATTTAACCAAACATATTTTATTCAATCGTGACAAAATCAATCAATCATAATGTTAAATCATAAACTATTTCCACTTCCGTAAATCACCAATTTCTTCCATTTATGAATGAGCACATTTTCTCTCACTCTCAGCTGGTCGGTTAACTTTCCCACAGTGTAAATAGCTTCTGTGATTTCTAACCATTGTTTTATAGTAGAGGGACCAGTCTTGTCTTGTGCCAGTCTTTTGTATTTTTTATTTTTGTTGCTTGTGATTAATAGTACCTTGGCTAAATATGTCATTACCCTTGACACAATTATTTATATTTCCAAGGTACACGGCTTTACATTCCTTAGGTATTGCATATCTCAGAACATCCTTAATTGTAACATGCACATTTCCCCAAAATGTGTGCAGTTTATTACATTGTCAAAAGATGTGTCTTCTCTATTGCCACACATCGGCCGACATACTTGTTGTGTGCCTGTTTGTTTCCTCTTTATTCCAGGTGTGAGGAAGTATTGAGTTAGATGATTTTTCCATCCAAACTCCCTCCATAACCTTGAATTTGTGGCAGTGTGTTGTGTTTCACATATGTTGAACCAGTCTTTTGTTGTCATTTCAATGTTAAGTTCCCTTTCCCATTTGGCCTCGATATACGTAGTAGAGGGAACTGTACAGTCACCCTGAGCTTTCATCTAGAAATCCAACGGGACAAAATGTTTTATTGACCAACACTTTGCCCCATGACGGTCCTCGTAGCCCAACACAAGAGATGTTAGAAGTTACTACATTTCGCCCAATCGCTAATAAAACGATAAGGAAAATAAAATTATCAGTATGAAGTTTATTTTTTACAACACTTATGTATTGGGGAGTGTAATAAATATTGCAGCCTTTAGGGGCCACTAACAAGCTTCACACTCAGTCTTATTTCTATGAAACACAACATTATGAGCACTGTTTATCTCGGCATAAGTAATGTGCAAAATGGTAATTAGGTGGTACAGGGCAACATTGTTGTCGATATTTTTTTTAAGATATGCTTGCCTTCTTCCTACTCAACACTTCTGGTTCATATGACCCCCCATCGTCTGTGTTTTTTTAATAATAACTTCTCGTGTGTGAAGCATACACCAATAAGACCCAGTGGAGCACCTAAAACAAATAATAGGTCACCATTAGCCGCGCTTGTTATTGAACGATTTCATAGATGTCATATTTGGCTTGTATGAAGAAGTCCAGCAACACTATTACACTACTAGTATTGAAAACAACTATGTAAAAGCATGGCATAATAAATTGGGGTATTCATACATTTATCATATATGGTTGTGAATGAGTTCCTACTCACATGTGACTGCTGAACTGTTAGGTGTGGCCAATGGTTTAATTACCACTAGAGTTAATGTCCAGCCATTATAAACCAGATAATAGAAGCTCTGATTTGATAAAAATGTCACCTTGAATTATTATAGACTCACAACGTTTTTGGGTAGCATCTGAGGCTACATATATGTTGCCTGAATCTTTTGGGGGATGTTCTTAGGGCTGCATGCAGCAATTTGTTTTATTATTTATCTACAAGTATGCTAATTGAGCATCAAATAATAGTGCCCTTTTTTGATAAAGATGTTAATTCAACATTATTTATCATCAAATTTCAGGTATTTTTTCAATGAAACTAATTTAAGGTTAATGTGTTTACAATACAAAGATGTATATAGCATTTAATATTTTACACTATTACTAAGCACAATTACCAATGTCAGCATTATTTCGTGAGATGGACATAACCTCAAACTCCCCCCCCCCCCCCCACACACACCTCTGAAACCAAAGCTATAGTCTAGGGTCGGGGTGTCACCATATCTGGTCTACAATTACAAGAGCTGCATCACCAACCAGCCAATCACAGCTTTAAACTGAAATACCACCAATCAATCACAGCCCTGAGCTATACTACATCCCACAGCAAGCAGCCAATCAGAGATCTGGCATGAATGGCACGATACAAGAACAAGCTAGTCGCAGCCCTGACCTCAATCATTTTAAACAAGAACCAGCCAATCATTGTATTATAGTCATGATTTAGTCAATCAAAAATCAGAAAGTATGTCATAATTATTTCCAGTGTGATAATTTTAAGATAATGTGTCGTAACATTGACTTTTTAATTCAGCATTATTAGATACTCGTGGTATTGATTTACTTATCAGGTTTCCATGGTAAAAAACAGAAACACAAGCTTTGTATGTAGTTCCAGCTGTCTGCAAATCAACTGCTTGTGCAGTAATAATCAAAGTGGCCTGAAACCATACAAGTGTGTCCAGAGAAGTCCAGTATTTACCTCATTCTCTCAGATTATCTTCAAGTTCAGTGTTTTTATGCTTCTCCGTGTGTCGTTGGAAATGTGTGTATTGTGGAAGTTGTGGCAGTAACTAGACAGAGACAACTTCTCACGTTGAGCACACAAATGCGTGTGTCGTTTATTTTTATAGGGAAAACAATTCACAAAAAGGGCGCTGCCCAGTAACCCAACCCCCGGGTCCCACGTCATCACACGCAGGGACCGCAATCCCTAAACCAATGTATTACATGCACAACATATTACATTACACGATAAAGGTGAATTATGTCTGTCACATTCACTACACACGTCCCCCCAGAAATCACCACAAAAGAAGAGAAATCAAACAGTCAACGAGGCAAACAGTCAACGGGGAGGCGGGCGTATCAACCGGCCACAACGGCTGCGCTGCACCAGAGGTCGAGGAACAGCAGCAGGCGCCCCGTCATCGCCCGGGCGTGGAGAAAGGAGCGCACGAGGCTTGGGAGGGAGGGCAGCAGGGGGTGGGGGCAGAGCTGGAGGCCGTCCACTAGTGATGGTCAAATGAAGCTTCGCGAACCTCAGTCTTTATTTTCTGAGCTCACTAGATGGCGCTCTCTGTTCAAAGAAAAAGGTTAAAGGAATGGCAAACAGAGAGCACCATCTAGTGAGCTCAGAAAATAAAGACAGTGGTTCGCAAAGCTTCATTTGACCATCACTACCGTCCACGCCGTGGGGGCTGAGCCAGGTCAATAGGCCTGGCCACGTCCAAGTGAGCCGGTTTAAGGCGGTCAGTGGTCGATCTTTTTACATCTAAACATATCTAAACACATTTTACACATTTACATCTAAATACACACACACACACACACACACACACACACACACAAAATACACACACATGACATTCTCACACATCTGCTCTTTCATTTTCCCTCTCTCACACACAGACACACAGACACAATCACACACACAAACACACACACACACACACACACACACACACACACACACACACACACACACACACACACACACACACACACAGAGTATCAAGCTGAGCTGAGTGTTGGGTATTGTAGATTACTTTATGTGTGCGTGTTTGAAGGTAATTGAATGGAGAGTTGAAACGTGTGTATATATACTTGTGTGTTTTATTGTGTGCGCCACCAAATTCCATGGTGTGCACGAGCGCTCAGTATTTATGTGTGTGTGTGTGTGTGTGTGTGTGTGTGTGTGTGTTAGGTAAAAGAATATATAATATGTCTAATCCAACAGAGTGTTTGTGTGTTATCCTTATCTCCTCTCACACACTTTATCCCAAGGCTCCTTAGACTGCTCTCCTACTGCCTTACACACACACACACACACACACACACACACACACACACACACACACACACACACACACACACACACACTCTCTCTCTCTCTGAATTTCATTCAGTACCATGTACAAACACACACCTTTCTTCCAGATTTAACAGTGGATAACATGAAAGGCTGTATGAGGCATTGTTGCTGCAACAGAGGAAACAGACAATAGACAAGTTGAAGATGACTGTGGACACACGGTGTGATGGTGTCAGTGAGGTTATGCCACATCACAACAAAGATGTGATAAAAAGACAGCACTCATCACTATAATGTGATCAGAGTGACAGCTGAATGGTGAATTGTGTTGCTGTCCAAAGAAAAGCATGTATCTTAAATTGGTGATTTAGAATGTTTCAAAGCGTTAACTCTTCCTTTATGGGTTAAAAAAAGAACTCTAAATTATTATTGGGGTTAGGGTTATTATTAATTAATATTATTAATTAAACCAATATAATCCATTGGATTACCTGTAATGCTGTAATGCATTCGGCCTAAAGCAAGAACGACTCGTATGAACAGATTTAATGTGCTCATATTATGCTCATTTTCCAGTCTGGCCATCACCAGACCAAGCTCCATCTTTTAAGATTGAACATTAGTCTTGGGAGTCTGCTCTGTATTTTCTCTGCACAAGAGGCATGATCAACGGGCATAGTTCAAATGACTCTGTACGCAATTGGATAGTCCTTCAACCAATCAGACCAATGATCCGGTTGATGTTGCAGCGACAAGTTGGGTTGCTGCGCTTCTGTGGCCAGCTTGTTGAATGTAAACAAAAAGCTGCTTGGTCGCTTCTCTATCGTCATCGTGTTGAACCTGCCAATAGCGCGCCAGGTGGATAAGCCAGTTTGTGATTGGTTCCCGCAAATTTGTAACGGAAGCAGGATAGAAAGATGTACAGGTTTCCAGCCTGAGCTGCAGGGAGAAATCAAATCACCAGCAGATCGGACTTGGTTTACCCAGTCTACTCATTTTTAGGTTCATAATTATATTTAGAGGTTGTACCAGAATAGGTTTATGTGGTTTAATTTTCAAAAAAACACCATCTTTTTGTTATACTGCACATTGCTGCAGCTCCTCTTTTCACCCTGTGTGTTGAGCTCTCTGTTTTAGCTACAGAGTGAGACATCTCACTTCTGTTTCATCTTTGTTGGGAGTCGCACATGCTCAGTAGCTAGGTAAGGACTACTAGCCAGTCAGAAGCAGAGTATGAGGGCGTGTCCTGACAGTACCTAGGTAAGGACTACTAGCCAGTCAGAAGCAGAGTATGAGGGCGTGTCCTGACAGTACCTAGGTAAGGACTACTAGCCAGTCAGAAGCAGAGTATGAGGGCGTGTCCTGACAGTACCTAGGTAAGGACTACTAGCCAGTCAGAAGCAGAGTATGAGGGCGTGCCCTGACAGTACCTAGGTAAGGACTACTAGCCAGTCAGAAGCAGAGTATGAGGGCGTGCCATGCTAGCAGCTAGGCGAGCATTATAACGTGTGTTCCAAAGTGACCACGTGTGTCTCTGAAGTAAAGGCTGGACTACAACAGAGCTGTTTGGAGCAGTTGGTGAACAGTGTTTTCTGGTGGAGATGGTAAGTCCCTTTGGGGGGGACTTTGGGCTTTTTCACTTTGTAAACCTATAACATGCACAAAAAAGATATATAAAAGAAAAGGGAAAAGGCCAAAAAGCATAATATGAGCACTTTAAAACAAGTTGTGGCATTCACCTATTTTTAGAATTCTATTTAGAATTTAAAAAAAAATAGGTTATTTACAAGGCGTCCCCACCTGATGTACGGGTCACGTACAGACAGGTGAAAAAAAATAATTGTTTGAATTAGAAATCAGAATGCCTTAACCTGAATACATTTGGAATTGGAGTTTAAATATGTCACAAAAATGAAAATTAAATTCATGTTCACCAGATCATCATCATCATCATAATTTCTTGCCAATTTAGGATTTTCTAACTTCAATCAATTGGCATATTACAGCACTTAAATGTATACATTTCAGTTATTGCTGACAAATCCCCCCCACGACAGCTGCGTCTTGGTCTCTATCACTCGCTGTCCAGTATCATCCTCTGTTGCACCCATCGGTGTATCGGTGCATCACCCACTGTAGGCTCTTATCTAATATCTTGGTGACTGTCACGTCCCCTTGGCCGCCTCCTCTCATCATGGACCACTGTGCTTTAGAACGTTCTTTAGCATCTAACTTAACCCTTGTGTTGTCTCCCCGTCAACCATGAAAAAAAACAGTTCTGTTGTCCCTATCTCAATATTTTAGTCGCTTTTTTTTCTTAGATGTTTTGGTCGCTTTTTTCTACATTTTGATAGCTTTTTGACGTTTTTTGTCACTTTTTCTGATGTTTTTGTCACGTTTTCAATGTTTTGGGTACTTTTTCTGACGTTTTGGGTGCTTTTTTTTTTTTACATTTCCGGCGCTCATTTCTACATCCCATACTTTCTGATATAATTTTTCTTTAAACAGGGTCAAATTTGACCCGAAGACAACATGAGGGTTAATTAGGCTTTATGAGGTTTTCTAAATATTTGGGGTCCTCTATCATCACTACTGACACTGCTAAATGTTTAATTGTTTTTCTGCTGAATTACAAAAGTAGGACTAGAAGCTCTTCAGTGTGGAAGTCCTCTTTTGAATGTTTGGTTTCATTTTTTGTAAGGTTGGTTTGTGTAGCACCTTTTACAGATACAAAATCACAAAGTGCTTAAAATTAAAAAAAATAAAACATTTCACAATAAAAGCAATGCAAAAGACAGATAGCAACAATGCGCAGCACAAGGCTGACACCAAAAGTCACAGCAGCAGATAAATAAGGGCAAAATAAAGAACTTATTAGCTATCTGGATAGGCTAACTAAGCCTGTCTTTTTTTAAACAGTTTCATAAAAGCATAAAAGCAAGAGTCTAGGGAGCAGAGTGGTAAGGGGAGCATTCCAAACATTGGGTCAGCAGCTTAAAAAGCACGGTCACCTCAACTTTTAACATGGGTTCCAGGGACATCCCTTAACTTTATCTCTGATGATCTTAGAGCCGGATGTGACATATAATGGTCGAGGAGGTCAACGGTTTACTCGGGAGTTAAGTCATGCAGTGCTCTTAACCCTCATGTTGTCCTCGGGTCCAATTTGACCCATTTTCAAAATTAGAAATATTACCCAAAAATTAGATCGATTCCATATAAAAGTAGTGATCATGAATTGTACTTTGATTGAATTTTGGATGTTTAATTCAAGTTTTAGCATTCCAAAAAATTTAAAGGGTTTCAAAACTGTATTCTGACTAAACTTTGACTTTTTGAAGTCTCTGATTATCCATCAACATAAATTCCTCTAATATTAGTCTAAATATTCCATAATTTCTTCTTTTTCATGAGGATTATTGTCCATGAATTCCAAAAAGAAGTGTAAAACTAGTGGTAATAACTTGGTGTTCGTGGTGTATGGTGGTTATGGGTAACAAAAACATCAAAAACGTTAAAAGAAAGCGACAAAAACAAAACAAACAAAAAAGCACCAAAAGCGTCGAGGAAGGCACGGTCGACAGGAAGACAGCACAAATAAATACGATATTTAATAGGAAGCCAGTGAATGGAGGATAACATTGGTGATCTCTTGTTGCTTCTAGTTATAAGCTGAGCAGCTGCAGTTTAAAGACAGTTCAGGGAAGTATGATTCAGGCAGGTAAAAAATAATCTAAATAGGAAGAAATTAAAGCATGAATAATAATCTCCATCTCAACTTTAGTCACCAGATCTTAATGTATCTGCCATATACACATTTTCACTGCATGAATACTAATCACCCATTTAGGGCTCTCTGATTGCTTTTCCTTTTTACAGAGTATGGTACCGTCCTGGTCCTGAGTTTGAAACCACTGACTGGCTGGATTACTTCTGTGTAGAGTTTCCGTGTTCTGTCTTGTGTGTGTTTGAGTTTCCTCCAAAGACATGCATGTGTATTTGAAATTCTAATTTGCCCGTAGCTGTGAATGCAAGAATGAATATCTAGTATGTCTAGTGTACTGAATGTATTAGCCTGGTACCCTCCCTCATACATAGTGCATGTTGGGGCCCTCCAGACCCTGTAAATGATGATGATGCTTTTTTTTTTCTTAGCATTTAGAGGATTCCTTTAGCTCAAGTCATGGCTGCACCTCTGGCACTTACAGGTCATTTTACTCAGTTACGAATTTTCCTAATAAATAATGACTAGTCGATCGCACCTGGAAACTCCAGTCTGCCATCCAACATGACCCCTAATGGTTAAACAGCTCAACAAGGAACTGGGATGGGGAAAACATGCAGAAGGTCCTGCTCTCTCTCTGCTCCTGTGTGTTTCTGATACACACTCACACACACATGTAAGGATTTAAAAGGGAATACTGCGATGCCTGCGTGTGTGGTGTGTGTGTGTGTGTGAGTGTGTGTGTGTGTGTGAGTGTGTGTGTGTGTAGCATGTCAGTTTGACAATGTGGTTGTAAAGCTAAGCCCAGCTGGCTCTCGCCCTCACTCTCTGTCCTCCACATTACAGAAATCCATAATTCAACTGTCACTGCCGTACCCCACAGCAAGCCCTACCGCTGGATGTGTATGTGTTCATTGTTTTCTAACAACATTTTCTCTCTCGCTCTCTCCCCTCCAGGTAAATCCCTGCCTGCCTTATCACCTGCACTAAAAGTAAGAAAAATCAATACCTGTGATCTCTGTTTCTTTCCCTCTCCCTTTCTCGTGTCCTTGTGCTGTCTTGCTCTCTGTGCTTACACACACACACACACACACACACACACACACACACACACACACACACACACACACACACACACACACACACAGGAATAATGTTGGACTGAATTTCTGCATTGTGATGAGAGCTTTGGCATGATACAAAAGGACAGTAGTGGACAGGAGCTCAGCGAGAAACACTGTTACACTGATGTTTATTTTTAGTTTTACTCTTATTCCCTGTTTTTAAAAATGTTCAGTGTTATCAGTTGATGTGTGCTTGGGTTCATGTTTTTTAGTTTTTTTAAATCACACAGGTGACATGTCTAATGAAACTTTAGACAGGTAATCCATGACATTGCACAATGTGTCATCTTTAATAATATCACAACAAATGACATCATCTCTTGCTAGTGGTCTTTTGGTGCATTCAAGAACCCAACAGCAGATTAGTGCAATAAATTACTTCGGCATGATCTTTTCTTTAACATCCAATGTTTAATGGTTGCTGTTTGAAAGAGCATTGCCATAAAATAAAATAATAAAATACATTTCAAACAATCATAGTAATGCACAGCAACAAAATATTCACTGTTCATCTTTAGCAGGTCATGGGCAACTAAAATGAAAGGAAATCAAAGGCCACCTAGAATATACAAAATCAGTGTAATCGCTTGGACTCGGTGCTTAATTTGTAAATCAGGAGGGGCCGGAAAACACAGAGAGGTTGCTGATCCACTGCACTACTTTATATCCCTGACAAGTCAACAAATTTCCCATTTTGTGAGGCTATTCTCAATCATTCATGCAAAGAAGCCAAAGCCTGTCAGCTGGCCTTTAATCAGCTGGCTGAACCTGGACTGAGGAGGACACAAGAAGCCAGAGAGAAACTCAAAGAGAGAAAGTAGGGATTAGTCTTTTTGGAGCAGACATTTGTGCCGTATATTTCAAAGAGTGTTATATGTTTTGGCTTTGGAATATGCAAAGGCCTTTATGTCCATATGAATGACCAGTGTAATCCCGTGTTGTCCTGGGATGATGAATGTGAAGAGAGGAAGACTGGTAATCCCTCTCTATCAGCCAGAGGTTTAAGGATGAGTCTGCCCGGATACAGACGGGAAGAAACAGGAATAGATTAAATGAAAGAGAAGGAGAATAGAAAGGAAAAAATAAATGAAACCATCAGGCCTTGGTGGCTTAATCCACCGAAGATTGACGTGAAAAGGGGAGGCCAAAGAAAGAGAGGAATTAAGACAAGTGCATAGAAGAAATCCAGACAGAAAGGGATGACCAGTCAATCTAAGCAAACCAGTGAGGTAGACTGTTAATGTTAGGTGTCCTTCACACCTACAGACCTCTGTGTCAATCATATGACAGAGGATGGGACACAAGGGTTTAAGTGATGCCTCTGCTTAGTTTGATACTGATGGTCTAGGAATTTCTTGTACACATCTTTCACTCCTACCAAGCACATATAATTCTATCATTACTGCTTTCACAGATAAAGTGTAACAATAGTTAAAGTTAGAATGCTTTATTACTCAACCCCCAGGTTGCTTGCATGTCTTCGTGACTAGCAAATAGGATACAACATGCACATGTACAGCACATACAAACCTTTGCACTATAGGCTGCATTTTTATTTCACTTTTACCAGAGCAAAACTATTTCCTTTGCTTTTTCCTTGTTCCACAGATTGTAGCAAGTCATACTTTTTGAAATTCCTCACAGGGAGAGGACCCATTGGGCGTCAAGATAGCCAACTGAAGCTTAAATCCAGACTACCAAACGTGACTCAAGGATAAAGCGCTTGTGGTTCACTTGGGTCCACAATGGGTCTTGACTTTAAGAAAACTAAGGGTGTTTTCCCACCTGCAGTTTGTTTGCTTTGGTCCTTATCAGTTGAATTTGGAGTGATTTCCCCCTTGGTTTCAGTTTTGTTTCACACCTGGAAAAATCCAAGCGTACCAAACTGCGTCACTACAAACCATGCAAGAAGGTTCACTCCTCTTATTGGTCGGATGTGTCTGGGGGCGGGAGAAAGAAATACAGAAAGAAGTCCTGTGTTTTGGACTAGTTCATATTTCTTGCATCTCCATGGTCAAACCAGCTCATTTCACTAGAGACATTACTACATCTGCTCTGGTCACCGAGTCTTCCCTCTGCTCTTTAGTGGTGGCTGGTGTTACCACGAGAGAGAGAGAGAGATGCGAGTGACAGACGGCGAGCTTGACTGCTGTCTATTTCTGTGAGAGAAACACTACGGCAGAACACTGATGCACAGATGTACGTACATTTGTGAATGTAGCGTTAACAGCATCATGGCCAACCCGCAGAAAGAGCACGCTGTGATACTTCAGCTTACGTCTTATTTACCAAACCTGCAGTTCATTGGGTAATCAGCACGTTTCTCCGCCCACTATACCGTAAATTGCGCTGTAGCAAAGCGTTAAGTACTGGTGCTATGATACAGCTGAGTGCAGACTGCAATATTCCCGCTGCTGATGCTATGACTGTTTTGAAATTATTCTGATGCCAATATTTGTAATGTGGCGAAGTTTAACGACTGCTGGAATGGAGATTGGAGTCGGAGATTCATCTTTGATTTCTTCCAGTAACTGTAATATTGCATGGCTGCTTAATCTGTAACGCTTAATGATTTTGTGTTCACTCAACTGAAAAAGTGTGATCCTTGTGTCAAAAATATTTTCAGCTCGTCTCCTTGGCCTATGTCTTCGTCTTGCTCAGAGGCATATGTGAGGAAACCCGCTTGCGGCTATGTATGCGCGAAATGCATTGTGTTTCAATATAGTATGTATGTTTCAGTAGTAGTAATAGTATGCAAGAGATTTCCAGTACTAAATATGATAGTATGGGGATTGAGACAGCAAGTAATCTTTTGGTATTCTAAAACATTAGTTAACAATAAGAACATCCTTTGATCCTTCTTGTAGAAGATCAGGTCAGTACACTCAAGTAGAGAAGAAGCACCTGACATGATGGGAGCAGACCGTCTGTCAGTCTTTGGACTGCAGACACTCTTAAAAATGATCACAAATACGCACACATACATGTTACAGTTTGGCATTTAAGGTAATGATATGGAAATAAATTAGAAATGGAGCAGCGTATTGAAAGTCCACTTGACATTTGCAGCCTGACGTGAGATTTCAGATGCTGTGCCGGGGCTTTCTTTAATTCATCTGTCTCACAGTCAGACTGACATTACAGCCAGTTACTTTGATGCACTCCATGTCTCAGCTCAACGAGACAAATGTCTTCTTCAAAGACATGTTTTTTGTCACAGTCGAGATATAAAATAGTTACCGATTTGTTCAACCAGTCAGCATTTCTTAATTAGTTTTTTTCTAAAAACTTGTTTATAAATGTGTCATTTCCTTAATTGGACAGAAATACAAAATATTAAATGAGTGCTCTCTGGACTGCAATCTATGTTATGCTACACATGTAATAGGGAGAACGGTACCTCTGTCTTTTCCACTTAGGGCCCCAAATGCCTGTTTTCACACTATGTAACTTTGGTGAGAGGGTCTCCTGGAGAGCATTGCGTAACGCTTTACGGCACTACCACTGATTTGGTGAAAGTTCATCATATTTTAGGGAGAAAGGGGATACAAAGCTTTGTTGCTCAAGTAGTGTATATTGACGACGTTTCATTTCCTGGATTGTTTAGGTGCCGCCTGAAATTCCGCCGGATGTTCTGCATTTCGGCCACATATTCGTCACATTCCTCTTTCTTTGTGTTGCCATTCTAAACTCTGGTGGATTTCTGAGGACTATGGTTAACTGCTCCTCAGATCTCTGCAGGGTAAATCCAGACAGCTAGCTAGACTATCTGTCCAATCTGAGTTTTCTGTTGCACGACTAAAACTACTTTTGAACGTACACACGTTCCACCAAAACATGTTCCTTCCTGAGGCTATTTAGCAGAGGCACTGTTGCTCTGTCTGGTGCTCAGCGCCGCCCAAGACGATTGTGATTGGTTTAAAGAAATGCCAATAAACCACAGCATGTTTTTCTCCCATCCCAGAATTAGAATCAGAAAATAATCTCTAAAATAAGTTAAACAAATAGGTTAAACAGAACAAACAAGACAATTGTGTGTATATATATATATATATATATATATATATATATATATATATATATATATATATATATATATATATATATATATATATATATACACATATTAGGGATGGGCATGATTAATCGATGATCGATAATTGATCATTAAGAATTTCGATCACATTAATTTGTCATTGATTAAACTAATGCAGGTTGCGTTGCGTAGTGTGAGTCTTGAATCAATGAAATTAATTTCACTGTGTGGAAGCAATTAAACATTTTACCACCCGGGGGCGCCATAGGCTACTCAGTTACCTGCGAGTTTCCGTTGATAGTAATCATGAAGAGGTCACGGTGAAGTGTGGCGTGGGACCATTTTGATTTGAAAAATGACTTTCACTGAGTCAATGAGTTCACTGCAAACACTGCAACGCCGTGTATAAGTACAACACAGCCACGACTCAAATGACGTACCACATATGATGTACCACATCCGTGCAGCCGACATCCGACCCTGGTTAATGTTGGTGGCGGTGCGCCCTGCTCTCAGTCTCAACCTAGCATCAACTCAGCGTTAGCACGGAGGAGCTGCGATGCACAACGAGCAGAGGAAATGACCCAAAGGATCTGCAAGTTCATTGAGATGGATATTGGATTATTCCGTCACGACGTACCATCACCAGACAGGTAGAAACTCACTATGAAGAACGGAATAAGGTTCCCCGGCCCGGTCTGGCCAAGTTAGCATGGAGGTACCTGTGCATCCCGGCCTGCGGGTGTTTTCGGCGGCTAGACTGACGGTCACCAGGTAGCGGTCGCGTCTGACCCCAGATCATGTCAACCTGCTTATTTTTCTCAACAAAAACCAGTAGACTGGTGCAGAAGTTGTATGTGAGCTACTGGTTATTTTATATTAGGCTTTGTCTGTTCTTTGGATAGTTTTGAGTTACATTTTGACAAAACCTGACATATCTAAGTATTGTTATGTTTTTGGTTAAGTTATGACATGATTCATGATGATAACATGATTCTTTTGATTTATTATTTTGGAACAAACAAGGGTCTCTGTTTAAGAAGGCCGGCTCGCAGCAACGGTTCCGCTGCTTCAGAGCACCGCAGCTCATATATCTTCAAGTTTAGCCTAACCTCCAGTTTAACTGCCACAAGTTGTTCTTCTTGTAATTAAGACCTCATCGAGGAAAACACGCTGTATTTTTGTATTTAAAAGTAAAATAAATAATGAATTTTAATATAAAAATATTAATGATCAATCGATAGTCGATCGTTAATTCTCCCGACGATCGCCGAAGAAAATTTAATCGAATGCCCATACCTAATATATATATATATATATATATATATATATATATATATATATATATATATATATATATATAAACATATACAGACACACATAATGTATTAAAAATAAGAACAGCAGATTAAGTACAGTGGCATGTAGGGCCAGAGGTGGGGTGTGGAGAGAGTCAGGGTGGATTCCGGGCCTTGTTAATAAGGCTAATGGCGGAAGGGAAAAAACTGTCCTTGTGACGTGAGGTTTTGGTCCTGATGGACCTCAGCCTCCTGCCAGAGGGGAGTGGCTGAAAGAGTTTGTGCCTGGGGTGGGATGGGTCAGCCACAATCGGCGGTAGATTGCAGCCAATCACCTTCTCAGCTGACTGAATGACATGCTGCAATCTGCCCTTATCCTTGGCTGTGCTAGCAGCGTACCAGATGGTGATGGAGGATGTGAGGATGGACTCGATGATGGCTGTGTAGAAGTGCACCATCATTGTCTTTGGCAGGTTGAATTTCTTCAGCTGCCGCAGGAAGTACATCCTCTGTTGTGCTTTCTTGATGAGGGGGCTGATGTTCAGCTCCCACTTGAGATCTTGGGAGATGACAGTTCCCAGAAAACGGAAAGAGGTGGGGCTGAATTCTTCCTGAAGTCCACAACCATCTCCACTGTCTTTAGAGCGTTGAGCTCTAGGTTGTTTTGCTTGCACCAGGTCACCAGGTGGTCAGCCTCCCACCTGTAGGCGGACGCATCTCCATCAGAGATGAGTCTGATGAGGGAGGTGTCATCCGCGAACTTCAGAAGTTTGATGGACTGGTGACTGGAGGTGCAACTGTTGGTGTACAGGGAGAAGAGCAGAGGAGAAAGAACGCAGCCCTGAGGGGATCCGGTGCTGATGGTCTGTGAGTTGGAGATGTCTTTCCCCAGCTTTACATGCTGCTTCCTGTCAGACAGGAAGTCAGTAATCTTTAAGGTGGGGGAGGTGGAGGTGATGCACTTTAGCTGGAGCTGTTGGGAGGTGTTGCAGGGGTCGTTAAGGTTGTTGGCTAGGCGTTGGTCGTTGGTGGAGTGGGGGGCTATGGGCTCGTAGCTGGTGATCTATTTGAGCCCTCTCCAGACAGAAGCAGAGTCATTAGCTGAAACTGGTTTTGGAGTTTCTTCACCGCCTTGCTAAACTTGTACTTTGCTTCTTTAAGTCTGTCTTTGTCCCCACTCCTGAACGCCTCTGCCTTGTCCAACCTTAGCCTTCTGAGTTTGGCTGAGAACAAGGTTTTGTCATTGTTGAAACTCACCCTGGTGCATGATGGAACACAGCAGTCCTCACAGAAGCTGATGTTTGAAGTCACAGCCTCTGTGTACTCATCCAGACTGTTGGTAGCAGTCCTGAATATGTCCCAGTCAGTAGTGTCCAAGCACGTCTGGAGATCCTCCACAGCTACACTGGTCCACTTCCTTGATGTCCTCACTACAGGTTTGCAGAACTTTAATTTCTGCCTGTACGTTGGGATGAGGTGGACCATGACATGGTGAGAGAGTCCCAGTGCAGCACGGGGGACGGCGTGATAAGCATCCCTGACTGTGGTGTAGCAGTGATCCAGAATGTTCTCCTCTCTGGTCGGGCATTTAATATGCTGTCTGTATTTAGGTAGTAGCCTACGTGAGTGAGGTTTCCTTTGTTAAAGTCTTCAAGGACAATCACTAAGGAGTCCGGGTTGGTCCGCTCCACACATAGTATCTGGTCAGCGAGCATGCGCTGTGCGACCTGGCCTGTTGCGGGATGTAAAAAACGACCAGAATGAATGAATGAATGGAACTCACGGGGTGAATTAAAAGGCTTGATGAAATGTGATAAAATATGATGAAAGATTCCAAGTCATGGATCACTGTCACATCGTTGCACCAGCCGCTGTTGATGTTTTGCCGGAGAGGTCCATGTCTCTGTCCCGCTCTGTAGAGTTGGAAACCTGCCAGCTGCAGTGCAGAGTCCGGTATTTATCCACAGAGCCACATCTGTGAAGCACAAAACAGTAGATGAAGAAAAGCCCTCGCTGGCGGAGACACACCAGGACATGGAGGAAGAAGAGAAAAGGAAGGGTGACCGAGCAAGAGTAAATCTCGGACAGACATCTTGCTGTTGGACTAGGCTGGCGTGCTATGTCTTGTGTTGTTGCATTTGCTTGATGCTTGGCTGTGTTAGCACAGTTGTGAAATTGCTAGTTTTTTATCATAAGTAGCTAATGTAATCATAACAAATGTACTTATACAGCTGTCTATATCTACAACAGCGACGTAAGTGAATTGCACTCTAAAACTGTAGGAGCGCCAAATCTCTTCTTTGAGATGTAACACAAGAGGTGGGAATGTTTGCAGAAGATGATCTATTCATCAGTGCAGGGCTCAGTGAAAAAAAAAGGCCTTCAAGCGTGTGCTATTGTGAAGACAAATAGGGATGGAAAAGGGTAAGAATACAGTGTAAGGAGGGCGCTCTGACAAAGCATGTCTGTTATTTCCAAAAGCACTTGAGTACAGAGGTAGCTCCACATCAGACGCTTGTTAGAAGTCTACCATACATTATGTATCATTATGTTCGGCTGTGTTCAAATGCATTTGCTAAAGTGAAACTCTAGCATGATTATCCCTCCAAAGGACATAACTCTCTCCAGATGCCACTAGCAGGTCTACTTATGGTAATTATTATCAAAAGCCAAAAATCCAAATATACAGTATGTGGAATTATGTATATTATGTATTTCCCCTCCACTTATCACACCTGAAATTGTGAGCTGCACCCTAACCCTACAGTCACACAAAAGAGAGCGACACACACTCGCTTGATGGGCGCTCCTGGGCGTGCCTAGCCTACTCTTGGTTGCTTGGCAACAGTAAACAGAAATTCTCCGGTGCTACCTTCAAGCACGTCTTACAAGTCACTTCAGAGGTATTGTCAAGTCACAAGAACGATGTTTTGGGATTTAAAAGCATTTATTTCTATATAATAAAATATGAGATAATGAGATAAAATGCCAAACTTATCAGATATATACAGAAATACGATGTCCTGAAGCGTTTCCGCCATATTGAATTATTTTCTTCGACTCGAGCAACCACTGACATACGTCACGCTGCCCTCATGCTGCCTTCACTCTGATTGGCAGTTGCTTTGTCGCATCACTCAGTATTTGCATGAAATAGACTTCTTGTCTATTTCGGCCCCACCTTGCTGGTGGCAGCGGCGAGCTTGTCGCATGTCGCTGGCAAACGGACACTCCCATTGAAAATGAATGGCAGCCTGTCGCTTTGTCTCTGTCTCTTGTAGCATGTGTGACTGTAGGGTAAGAATGTCCAAGCGTGGTTCTACCTTATGTCCAGACAGCCTGCTATATAATTTGCAGCTCATAGTGTTTGTGATTCTCAGTTTAGAGCATCTGAATTGGAAAGATAATTAAAACTGCTTTATAAGAAAGGCTTAGCAGCAATTTGTATATACTTTCCAAGTACTAAATTACTTTAAGAACACAATAACCTGTAGGAAAGCCCAAATCCTTTTGATGCAATTAAGTAACTACCATTGCAAGCCCCTACTGTGACTGTATGTGCACTGACTAGAAAAAGCTTGCTATCAACCAATGTACTTTTCGCATTCTGGTGCCCAGTGGTTAAGATGCACACCTTACAGCGTCCTCTGTTGGATTCTGGTGAGCGACTTTTGTTGCATGTCTTAGAGCCGTTCCTTTTCTATGTAAGTGCAAAACTGTCCAATAAAGGTGAAAATGGCAAAACATGAACATAAAAACATAAAAAGATAAAGAAATTGAAGATGTAACATAGCCTAACCTGCTCGCCCCCCCCCCCCTGAAAGCCTTTACACTAAATGGATCACAGCCCTAAGCTGCTCATGACAAAGTAATGTTTAAAAATTTCAGCAAACATAATGGATGTGTCTATACTGCCCGAATAGCTGTTTTGTTTGCTAGCTTCTTGCCCTCACAAGGGTCTAATGTAGCTGGTGCATATGCACAAACAACAGTCAGAGTCCCCCCCCCCCCACAACCCGCAGGTGTAGGGAGGCGACCCTCTCGTCCACCGGGGTAAAATCCAACGTAGCGGCTTGTGAGAATCCCCACACCCGCCTGGCGCCTCGCACCCTGGGCAACTCCGGAGAAGACGCACAGTACAAGTCCTATTTAAATTAATATTCCAAGAAAAAACTTTTAAAACTATTTAGTGTTTCCCATACATACAGCAGGTTCTAATTGGGCGCCCCGCCCATGTTTAGAGAATGAGTTTTTTTCTCGTAAATTTACGACTTAAATATCGGAGTGTTACAGCGCTCTCCCTGCTCCGTCAGTTTCTATTTTTATTTTTACACTCCGTCGAACTAGTGTTTTTAACTGGCTATAGAGTCAGTTTTAGCTCTCTTCCCTCTTCTTGTTTATTGGTGGCTTACCTTACCTTTCTGTGAGTGATTTGTTTTGAAGTCAAAATGTGATGTTTTCTTTTATCTCCACATATACCTGACGAACCCAACGAGAACTAGAGGTTAAAAAAGTGGTAAGAAGATCAAACTCCAAAGAATACAATACAAATAATAAGCTCAAAACTAAACTCAAAAGTGTTTTGAGTGTCCTTCCAATACTTTTAATAATCAGGACTCTTTTCTCAGAACACCTTGTGAGCTTGTTTACTTGTTTCAGCTCAGATGGCTAGAAGTTAATCAACTGTTCTCAAAACTCATCAGACAGCAGCAGACAATAGAAAGTGTCTTGTTTAGAAAAGTAATAACCTAGAAGGCAGTGTTGGCAGTGATCAACTCAAATCTATCATCAGCTACAGCCCAGTCTACTTAGTGCATGTCATAAACAATGACGTTTGTTAAGAGTAGTCAAATCCATGAGGTTTTTTTTAAAATATTAATCTAATTTTAGATATCACCACTGTAGTTGCTCGCCTTAAGACTAATTGGCAGTGATATTGCAGTCAGTAAGTTTAGGCACTTCATTCCAGGCTCATAAAAATCCACCCCAAAAAAAACGAATAGCCATGGTTTAGTTCATTTTGTTTCCTCTTTCACTTTGACATCGTTGAGCAGCAACACTGCTGCAACTCTAAACAAAACAAAGCAATGGCTTACATTTGGGAGGGTGTAAATTAGTGATCTCTCCCACAAGCTGTTCAAATGTTTGATTGTCGCTATCTCTTACAGCATGCTGTAAACAGCCAAGCACACCTGTTGGAGGGCATTGGCAAATAGTTCCACCCCCTCTAGGAGAGAGATTATTGAGTTTAAAGCTGTAGTCTTATAGTTTATGGAACATGCTGTTCTGCAGAGATATGTATTTCCAGACAGGGGCTTACATCTACACCCTTTCTTTTTATGGCAACAATTTAGTAATATGCAAATAGTTAAAAGCATACAAACGCAGTAAGTGGTGCTGCGCAAAGATTGTTGATACTTGAACTCAACTGCCAAACAAATATAACGATTGTGATTGGTTTAAAGAAATTCCAATAAACCAGAGCACGTTTGTCTCCCATCCCGGAATGCTGTGTAGCCTAGCCAGACCCTCCTCCGCTGCGTGTGGATGGTCTGGCAATGTGAGACTAGTTATAAAGTGTTTCGTCATTATTCATGAACTAAGGATGTAAATGATGAGAGTTGTGTTTTCTCTCCATTACATCACTGTGTAAACCTGCCTTGGTGGACTATGGAAGAAAGATGAGTACTATAATGCTATGTGAACACAATAGACATGATACATGCAATAGCTGGAGGTCAGAAAACAAATGGAGTCTGGGTCAGTGTGTCACGTTATGTTCATAAATGAGTGACTAGTGTTGCAGATAGTTCATTCGAAGGTCCAAAGAGAAGGGTTATTATAGTAAACTAAGGCTGGGTACAGAATTCAATACTTTTTAGGCACCAAATTGCCTCTTAAGTATCAAGTATCGAGAAATGCCTCGTCATTTAATACCAAATTTCAATACCTAAGGAGTAAAGCTCATCAGCGTCAGTGACCCAATAAGCATGCAGCATGCATCTACCAAGATCTAATAATGTCTGTGAATGGCTGCTTAGTGTTACAAGTCATAGAGACACTCAGGAATAACTATGTTACACAGAGACAGACTCACATAGTAGGAGTTGAAAAATAACTAAAAAGATTTGTGCAGTAATGTTGTAAGTTCTTTTTGTTCGTTTTTAAATGTGTATGTAGCTACATACTTCTGAGACATTATACCTAGTCCTGTCAAAAACAAACTAAAACTAAATATATAAAAACTAAAACTAAATCTTTCTACAAAAACTGAAACTAAACTAAACCTATCAAACACTCTGAAAACTAACTAAAACTGAACTAATATTAAATTAAAGTCTAAAGTAAAGTAAAATAAAAACCAATTGAAAATTTAAAACAATTACAGCCTTGACAAAGACAGTTAGAAAGCTTTGCTTTCAAACACCAAATTGAACACTTATACCTTATACCACCACTTATGTACTTCACCCATTTAGTGTCATCAGCCAGAGATCACTCATCATCAGATCATGGAAAAATTTGCAGATGAGTAATTTGATTTTTGCGTATCATGCTTAGTTATTGCTGCCAGACCAGATACAAGTAAAATTGCGCCCATAAATGCAAATCTGTGTATAAGGAGAATGAAAAGCTTGAGGAGAGACACAGCAGTATGTTCCTCTGGACTAAAGAAGCTCCGGCAGACTTTCAAGACTATAATGTATCTTAACGGTGTGTGTACATCATGTGTGGGTGCGCAGAGATGTGTGAAAGTCAGGACTAAATGTAATGAGGGGCCTGGGAAATGGTATTAATAAAGTCCCAGGTAATGTTTTGAGTCTTTTTATTAGTGTAATCTGTTTAAATCAAGGCAAGACCATTCGTTCATACACACATGCACGCTTAGAAAGAGTCACTACAGTATTCCTAAAGCTAATCTATACCAATGTGAGTAATACTAGCAGTAATGTTAGAGTCCCCTTGATTTACTTGGGGGCATTTCAATTTCCTATGATTTTTATTTCAAAAGACACAGAGAGCAGTTCAGCATGATTGTGTGTTTAACCTATCTATATAAAACTATTACAGTTTTCCAGTGCTTTCATCATGTTGTGAGATACGTATGAGAAATTCACCTTACGCTTACCAGATAAAGGCTCAGTGAACTCCACTGATGGTGCAGGAAAAGAAAAAAATTGAAAAGGCGTTCACATCCAATCTTTACCTTTTCCAAGCGTCCCTGACTGAATGGTTACGAATATAGCCAGACTGGATGTGAGATCCTTATATATCATTATTCCTTCATCTTTGTTAGTGTTCACATTAACCTGTACTAAGTGAATTAGAAGTAAAAGACAACATTTCTTAAAGCTAATTATAATAGACATTAAAATCCTGAAGAATACACCTATAATAATTGGAAAGAAATTTAACGAATGAAAATTGCAGAGCGTATCTTTTAACTGTGAATGTGTAACCAAATAGAAACTTTCTGGTGGCCTGGTACTGGTATTTTGTGTCCTCTGGTAATAGTAAGGGTGTCCCCGACTAAGAATTTTCTTAGTTGATTCAGAATTGTCAAGTCTTGCCTATCATAACTGATAGTCAAATCTGGGGGGTTGGGGTCATGGGGCGGTTGGATTTATTTACCCACTTTAAAAAGATTTATTAAAAGCTTCAAAGATTTATTAAAAGCTTCAAAGATTTGCGACGAGACGAAACCCATTTAGAACGTTGCAGGGAAAAGTTGCAGTGGTCTGAACCGGCCCGGAGGCTCAACGAGTGGCCGCAAGCACGGTATATGGTCGGTCGACCTAGAGAGTGACTGAAGAGAGCCTGCGTCGTTTAAACAAAGCAGTGATTCAGAGAAATAAAAGTTGTTTTGGCCGATTTAGCACTAGTAGAAATGCAGCTGTCTCACTATCTCTAATGTTATCAACATTCATATTTAGACAAATGATATATCCAGCTACAAAAAAAGTCTGAAAGTTGGAAGTTAGGACGGAAGTACAAAGAGTCATTGTGCTATGCAGATGATACCCCGTCTCATCTTGTGGCATTGGTGTAAACTTTTGGTTTCTGAATGTTGCAGACTGGCACATTGCAAGTAGCTGCAAGTTTACACTTGTCTCGTTAAGAATCTTTGGTCTGAACTGAACTGGTCTGAACTGAACTGGTCTTTATGGCTCTGCAAAGATGCGACTGTGAGACTGGCAGTTGAGGCATTTTATATATGCTTGCTTGTAAACAACAATGGCTGTAATGAATGCATGAGTGTATGTTACATGTGCGATTTCTGTCTAATGTATCATTATAACACGTTCACTGCTGTTTGGGTTTTTTGTTTAGTTGCCACTTTGTGCAATAAAATAGTACATTAACAGCACAGTGCACTGTAAAGCCGATACTACTGGTTCTGCCGGTGCTCACAGCTTGCTCAGGGTTCTATTAGCTGAGCAGAGTATAAATACCTTCCGTTGCTAAAGATGGCAAGTCATATCTAAGGCCCGTCCTATTTACTGGAGCAGTGAACGTTTGCATTGTAGAAGAACGTTATGGGATGGAAATGATTGTTCCAGGTATTAGTCAAACCCTCTGGTGTAACCAGGGAACAGTTATTGTTTGAACAAATTTCATATTTTGATTGTAAAAAAATATTATCTGGCAAGTGACCATGGTATAAGCGGGTATAAGCACTTTTAGGTGTCCGTTTTCAGGAATTAATGGACTTCGGCGAGACAAAGGATACCTCGTCGGGCATTAACCCTTAATTATTCACTACACTACCTATTACTGGAGTTAACAATCATAACAGACAGTTTAAACAGTTATAGAAACAAGGTTTCTGCAGGTTTCAACAAGTCTATTTAAGACTTTTTAAGACCTTTATAAATGAAATGTAAGACCTATATCACAACATAAAATGATTAATGATATGTAGATACACCTCAAATTATATTTGGACTAGCGAAAGAAAGACCTACAACACCACAGAATAAAAAAATACCTAGGGCTGTCAATCGATTAAAAAATGTAATTGAATTAATTACAGACTCTGTGATTAATTAATCTAAATTAATTGCATACATAATTTTTGCTATGAAAGTATTTTAAATATTTCAATTCAAATGAATCAATGAATAATCAGCATTAGTGACATTACAGTTAAAAATAAATTCAAAATGGTATTTTACAATAACTACGAATGCACCGCAAGGCTGTAGATTACCAGTGTCAGTGAACGCACCATCTCCGTCTCTGTTTTTCCGACAACGGCAGAAACATATGGAATGCCGTTTTAGTCAACACAGTCTCACTCCCAACTCGTCAAATGTCTGACGCATGGCCAAGGACCCGTGGCGTTAAGTTCCAACTCCAGGGAGGTACCCGTTGCGTTATTTTCCGACGAGGGGGTCCGTCAGATAGACAGTCATGTTAATCCCTCACCGTCAGATATCAACGAAAGAAAAAACACGCCCCCTTAACTCAAAATCTGTGACAGTTTTATTGTTGGTATTTTTAGCCCAATAACCGCTGTTTTAATCAACATTATTCACCAGATCTTATCATGGTTTATATGTATTTCTTTTAATGTTATTATTTCGGTCTATTTCGGCCAGGGAAGCTGGGTTTCTTTGTTGTTTATTGCTATTTTTTAAACTATAACGCTACATCTATCAACATTTATTTAAATGTTATCATGATATTCATTTCTTTATTTTAACAATATTATTTCGGTCTTATTACCGCTGAAATATTACAGTATGCTGTAATACAGAACATTATGATATGATCAGAGCTAGACTCATTCAAAGCTGATATCCCACAATGCAATGTGGCCATTCATTCACAGAATCGAAAAGCGATCAGCTGGTCTTTAATGACAGTATTGCTTCAATGTTCATATATACAGTATATATATATATATATATATATAATCAGTGTTTTTATCACCAACACGTTACTCAGCTTTGTTCCAGACACACACACCGTAATAACGTTTAAAAACATCTGCGGAAGTGATGTCTGTGAATGAATGTTGCAGGTGAGAATTTACACAATAAAATACCAATAATAATAATAAATATTAAAATAAATAAAAATAGTGCTTTATGTTAAGCATTTTGATTTGCCTTATATATATATATATATATATATATATATATATATATATATATATAAAACCTACAGTTGAGTGTTTAGAAATACAGCCTAATGGCTTGTTTGAATAATTTGCATTTGTTTTGACTTGTACTGTTGTGTATATACAAAGAGAAGCATTTTTTTTATTTTATTGTCCATGCATAGTTATTTTAAAACCCAATTTTCTAATGTTGCGGTTGATGACTATTAATATCAAATACTAAAGGGAAAAAACATGAGCATAGTTCTGTGTGGGACTTAGTTTGATTTAATATCACACTGCATTAGTTGTTTTAAATAAATGACTTTTTTGAAATATCAATTTATGGTAGGCCTAACATATTAATTATTATATTCAGGAGATGATCCTCATAATCACCATGGTTACAGCTTGTAGCCATCCTAACCTTTGTAGCATTTACTGAGAGACTATCTTTTCAAAATGAAGAAGGGACTAGTTTTAGGAAGCATTTTCAGGAAATTAAAAGAATTGTTGCAGAGGTTTTTGTTTACAGAGTAAGATGTATATAGCTTTGTATGGGTATGTGTACATATATAACATGTGTTTTGGCATTTTTGGCACACTTCTGCCTCAGCCTATACTGCACACAGACAAACCTCACACATCTCATTCAACCATTTGACAAGCTGAGCAGTTGGTGGTAACATGGGTCAGAGGGTATCAGAGGTCATACATGATGAACCAATCAATGGGCTCTGCTCCTATAGACACCTTGGTGTTCATATGGACAACACCTGGCTGGAAGGCCCGTGTTCAAAGTGTGTGTTATCATTTAGAGCAGACACTCACGGTGAATCAGAGGGTTTATGTTATACAAGGCTGCATTACAGAGCATATTCATATATATCCACATGGCAATATCTAAAAACATCTCATTTAAAGCTTGCTTGTCAGGTGACTGTCATGAAGGTTGTGGAGAGGAATAGAAACCAGTCTCTCCAGGCAAGCACAGAGAATATGACCTGATCTATCTTTATTCTCCATGCCAAGTATGAGTTCTTATACTCTAGCAGAAGATATAGGTTACCCCAATGTAAACTTAACATTTCTAAACTATAGGCCTATTCGGACCTTGAGGCTGGTTGTGCAATAGCTTCATGATATGATGCTAATGGTTGTGTGTTACTATGCACTGTTTGTACAAGATGATCAATAGATTGTTGCTGTGTGATGTGCTTCAGTCTGACTACGTATCACTTTGTTTATGTTTTTTTATTGTAAGTATGTCAGCTGTATGATAAAGCAATATGTCAAGTGTTATGTGTGAAGCATTTAAACTCAAGGCAGATATCACTCTGGGGACAATAACGTATCACCTGCATATATCCATGATTTGTGAAAATTCAAATGTTGTCGTAGGACTATATCAAACATATTGTTGGAAAGGTCTGAACCTCCACAGTAACATATGTCAGTCTGATGAGGATCCATTACTCCTACTCTGAAATATTGACCTCTGAACCTTGACCTAGTCCATGTTTGAAGGCTTGTCATTTAGCAACAGAAGGTGCTACAAACATGGGACCAGCTGTTATAGAAAGCTCTGGACCTCAGCTGTCATGTAGATATGGTTACCAATGTGTAACCACTGTAAACACTGTCAAATATGGTAATAAGCTATTTTCACCTATTTAACGATTACATTTTTAAAATCTGATGAAACCAGTGTGTTCCCCATCCCAACAAACCCAGGGGGCATCCACAATGATACACTTTTAACTTCTAATGATGAGAAATATACCAATATACTTTAACACTACAACTGATAAGAGACGGGAGCTGCCTATGTTCAATTCTTGTGGTTTCTGCCGTCTGCCGTGAATGGGCTTCATTCCATTTCAGATTGCCGCCGCCTGCCGGCTGACCGAGCAGACAATACATGAGACAAATACATGAAACTGTATTTTATTATTATTATTATCTTCATTGTTTAAATCCTCAAACACAATGTTAGACAAAAACATCAATATTACGAATATTATGTATTTTTGTATCTTCTTATCTGCCGAGCGGCTCGTACTACGTCACTTCCTGAGTCTTCAGCTGATTTTTTAAAATGTTATTACGGTGCATAACTTAACTTACTGGAACAAAACTGAGCAATGTGTTGTTGTTGGTGATAAAACCACTGATTATTTACATATATATATATATATATATATATATATATATATGGACATTGAAGCGATACTGCCGTTAAAGACCAGCTGATCGCTGTCCAATTTTGTGAATGAATGGCCGCATTGCATTGTGGGATATCAGCTTTGAATGAGTCTAGCTCGGATCATATCGTAATGTTCTGTATTACAGCATACTGTAATATTTCACCGGTAATAAGACCGAAATAATATTGTTAAAATAAAGAAATGAATATCATGATAACATCTAAATAAATGTTGATAGATGTAGCGTTATAGTTTAAAAAATATCAATAAACAACAAATAAACCCAGCTTCCCTGGCCGAAATAGATAAATAATAATAAAGAAATGCATATAAACCATGATAAGATCTGGTGAATAATGTTGATTAAAACAGCGGTTATTGGGCTAAAAATACCAACAATAAAACTGTCACAGATTTCGAGTTAAGGGGGCGTGTTTTTTCTTTCGTTGATATCTGACGGTGAGGGATTAACATGACTGTCTATCTGACGGACCCCCTCGTCGGAAAATAACGCAAGGGGTACCTCCCTGGAGTTGGAACTTAACGCCACGGGTCCTTGGCCTTGTGTCAGACATTTGACGAGTTTGACTGTGTTGTTTTAGTCAGAATTAAATAAATAAATAAATACATAAATACATGAATAAATACATAAATACATAAATACATAAATACATAAATACATAAATACATAAATACATGAATAAATCAATAAATATGCCTTTGAAATACATCATGAAATAAATAAATGAGGCAATAAATACATAAATAATGGTATTTTTATTTCATAAGTCCACATTTACTTATTTCAAGTAACTTTTATTTCATAAGTCCACATTTATTTATGTCAAGAGTTTCATTTTGTATATCCACATTTCCACAGGACACAACAGGACAATTTTAACAATTTTCGCCATCTTATTCATCACTGACAGGCGAGAAATTAACTGTTTAGATTTCAAATATAGGCAGTCTTGCGAAAATCGTTGCTTCAAAGTTTTTGGAGTTGAGGAGGTCCATATAGTGACGCGACAGCCAGCCAGCGCCTGCCGGGGCCGCTAGCTCGTCACTCGGACAGTCATGCTCGGAGAACCCGCTGTAAGCTGGAGGCCACACACACACACACACACACACACACACACACACACACACACACACACACACACACACACACACACACAAATCATAGGAAATTGAGCTGTGGCTCAGTGGTAGTGGTAGAGTGCCTGCCAATCAGAAAGCCTTGCAGTCCCATGTTGAAGTGTCCTTGGGCAAGACACCGAGTTGCACCCGATGCTGAGTGTAAATGTGTGTGAATGTTTATCTGATGAGCAGGTGGTGTGTGTGAATGGTGGATGGTTCCTGTACTATGTTAAAGCGCTTTGAGTAGTCAGTCCATTTACATTACACACAGCGCAGCAGGCACAGGAGAGAGAGATGCTCGTTTCTCTTCGAAAAGAATTCCCATTCACCTTGTCTCACTTCACCTTCAATTAGAGCAGTCGTTAGCCCGCTAGCTCACTTAACACTGCCTCATCTAATGTCGTGTCAACCTGCAGTGGGTACAGATCACCGCAAGCTGTGGTGCTATGTCAGGTCAGCGCTAGTTGGTGGTCTAGTTACCCCAGAATAGGTGACTGTGCGCCGAGTAAAGAGCACCGCGAACTGCCGGTCATGTTGCGCTCACTTCACTACCCTTTTTTTGCCCATTCACCTTGTTCTGAATGTGAGAGATAGTCAAGCCCCCTGATTTGCATATAAGAACTGAAATGTGGAATTATGAAATAAAAGTACCATGAAATAATTAAATGTATTTAATTATGTATTTATTGCCTCATTTATTTATTTCATGATGTATGTATGCGTTATTTTTTTTAACGCACTATTTTTTCTCAGATTAATTAATCGAAATGAACGCATTATTTTGACAGCCCTAAAAAAAAAAACATTTCAATACATGGATGTAAGAAAATTTAAGACCTGTTTAAAATTATTAAGACCTAGAACACAATACTTTTGCGAATTTGAGACTTTTTAAGGCCTAAACTTTTGATTTTGAAATTTTAGACTTTTAGACCCCGCAGAAACCCTGAGAATGCACAGGATTGGTGTACTGAAGACATGCTGTTTGAAACACAACAGTATTATTAAATATTAGTAATCCCTTCTCTTCTTATCATATAATTGCAAAGATCCATTCACAGGACACACACACAGACGGTCTTTTTTCCCTTCGCTGGTTAGATCAATGTCATTGATCCGCTTTGCTTCTCTCACTTTGTCATACACTCTGGACACACACTTACTACACAACCTATATACACACAGTCTACGCAAATGACAAACTCAAACACAAACATGGTGGTATTATGAATGGCCTGAGAAGTAATGATGGTCCTAACTGAGAGCACATTGATTAAATCATTACACCACTAATTGGCTGGAGACATTGATCTGAGCTCAACACACACACACACACACACACACACACACACACACACACACACACACACACACACACACACACACACACACCTTTAAACACAGCACAAACAGGTCAGGCAATATACTTCCTGTTTTTAATTGTGTTTTTTCTGATTGTCCATAGGAAAATGGGAATAAAAAACACACGCTGGCGCCTTGAGACCCACCACAATTTAAACATTCAGTGGTTAATGAAGACAGCAAAAATGATTGATTAGATTGTATTAGCTGCTCTGTGGGAAGGTGAGAATGGCCTTTTGTTAACTGATTAGATTGCGGTAAATAAGTAATTGGATCAGGGGGAAGATACAACTTTGCCAGCCCAGGATTTGAAACTGATTAAATAATTTCTCTTAAAGGGATCTACCTTCAATTAAACATGATGTTGCTCTTGTCATGGCTGCCTCATCACACTTTTTTAATTTTTGTCTGTCTTGTTTCCCCTTTGGCTCTGCTGCTCATGCATTTAGACCATAGACTGTAAAAAAAAATAATGGACGTTGCATCTGTGATGTCAGCCATTGGTTTGTGGATTGCCATTTTGAAGCCTTGAGTTTGTTAATATGGCTGTCGGCATCTTTGCAACCGGATGTGATGATTTTTTACAAGAGGGTGGAGCTGGAGAGGATGACGCAGTTAAGCCAGTGTTGCAATGGCACTGCACAAGCAGAGTTTTACTGGACGGTAAACGTGGACCTGGCGGAATTCATCTGCATGTATGGCAGAACATACATTTGGCATACATTCCTTTAAGTGACCAGCTAACGCTAGCGGTAGCTAGCTAGCTTGGTTAGCATATTGCTGAATAATGCATTTCTAGGCAACCAAAATTTCCAATTAACTTTGATGAAGTGAAAACACATAGTGAGAGGGTCAAAGTTGAAAAGGTTAAATATGGACAACACCCACAAACAGAGGTCCATTTTAATGTCCACAGTGCCATGGTTAGCATTGCTAAACCACTGTGCTGACTGACAGGTCCTAAAGCATCCCCTGCTTTATTCTCTATTTAAAAATAAATTGGACCATACTTTACTCAATGAACATCACATATTGAAGAAGACTTAAAGCCCCAGTGTGTAAGAATTACACCCATCTAGCGGTGAAATTGTATATGACAACCAACTGAATTTCACTTTGTAGCCCCCCCATTCTGAGTGCATTATAACTCCTACGGTGGCCGAACCCGAAATTAGCGACAACAGTCCATGAGTGTCCCTTCCAGTTTGACGTTATTTTGGTACCATTTCATTGCTAACATCAGCTATCAGGTTCCCAAACATATGCAAGCTAATGTTAGTAAAGTATCAGTGCTATCGTTATTCTGTATATTGTACCAGATTAATAGTGTAAGGCGATGTTTACAACGTAGGAGAGAAGCAACGGAGGTTTGTGTTTTTAATATATTTCTCTCAGCAGCATGAACCATGTCAATGAAACTGAAATGATCTCTTAGTGTCTCCATCGTTTCCACGCAGCTGTTCTAGTAGCTAGTCTGTGTTACAACTCCATGACATGAGTTGTCTGCCAGGGAAATCACGGCACATATGATTACGTTTATGTTACAAGGTAGACAATCCTTTTTCATCATTGACGCGAGGAAAAGTATCCTAGACGTCGTTCTAGCGTTATACACAACCATGCTATAGTTAGCCAAGCAAGTAGACACTATAAAACTTTTACACAAATAGGCAGAATTACCTGTTGAGAAGAAAGCAGGCAACTTCGGCGTCCCTTTTAAAATCCTTGCTCCTCATCAGCTCTTTCCATCTTGAAAAAGTAGTCTTGTTGCAACGTCACGTTGTCATTTTAATTTTCTTGGTGATTCAGTTACATGTCCTCGATAATAGACGCAACAGGCTTTCAAATCTGCTGGCGGTGAGTCGCAAGTAATCTTCTCCCCCTCCCTCCCTGGCATTCGTCACAGTCAGTGTCACTGAGTGAAAAGCGCGAAATGCGGAGCAGTATAGCCTGTATGTCCCTTACGGGCTACCGTATTTCAAGATGGCGCATGGCTATGGAGCGTCTACCCCAGTTCATGTAAGGCAAGGCAAGGCAAGGCAGCTTTATTTGTATAGCACTTTTCAGCAACAGGGCAATTCAAAGTGCTTTACATGAAGACAATCAAAATACAAGAATAAAATTTACAGTGCAGTAAATGAAATGAAACATTAAAGAGCAGTTAAAAACAGTTAAAAATATAAAAGCAGATACAATAAGCAACGAAAGTATAAGAAATGGACAGAAATGAACACATTGGACAGAAATTAAACATTAAAGAGCAGTTAAAAACAGTTAAAAATATAAAAGCAGATAAAATAAGCAACGAAAGTATAAGAAATGGATAGTCATTTAACCAAAAGCAACATCAAAAAGAAAGGTCTTCAGCCTTGATTTAAAAGAACTGAGAGTTGCAGCGGACCTGCAATTTTCTGGAAGTTGGTTCCAGATATGTGGAGCATAGAAACTAAATGCTGCTTCTCCCTGTTTAGTTCTGACCCTGGGGACAGAAAGCAGACCTGTCCCAGACGATCTGAGAGGTCTGGGTGGTTCGTAGTTGACTAGCAGGTCAGAAATGTATTTTGGACCTAAACCGTTTAATGATTTATAAACTAGCAGAAGGATTTTGAAATCAACTCTCTGAGGCACAGGAAGCCAGTGTAAAGACTTCAGAACTGGAGTGATGTGATCCACTTTCTTGGTCTTAGTGAGGACACGAGCAGCAGCGTTCTGAATCAGCTGCAGCTGTCTGATTGATTTTTTAGGGAGACCTGTAAAGACACCGTTACAGTAGTCCAGTCTACTGAAGATAAAAGCATGGACAAGTTTTTCCAAGTCCTGCTGAGACATAAGTCCCTTTACCCTTGATATATTCTTAAGGTGGTAATAGGATGACTTTGTAATTGTCTTAATGTGGCTGTTGAAATTCAGGTCTGAGTCCATAATTACACCAAGATTTCTGGCTTTGTCTGTTGTTTTTAACATTGTCGTTTGAAGCTGAGCGCTGACTTTCAATCGTTCCTCTTTTGCTCCAAAAACAACCACCTCAGTTTTTTCTTCATTTAATTTAAGAAAGTTCTGGCACATCCAGTCATTAATTTGTTCAATGCACTTAGTCAGTGTTTGTATAGGACTATAGTCTCCTGGCGATAAGGTTATGTAAATTTGTGTGTCGTCCGCATAACTGTGGTAACATATTTTGTTGTTTTCTATAATCTGAGCCAGTGGAAGCATATAGATGTTAAACAGAAGAGGCCCCAGAACGGAGCCTTGGGGAACTCCGCATGTCATATTTGTATGCTCAGATGTATAATTACCTATAGATACAAAGTAGTCCCTATTCTTTAAATAGGATTTAAACCAGTTTAGGACTGAGCCAGAAAGGCCAACCCAGTTTTCTAATCGGTGTAGTAATATGTCATGGTCGACCGTGTCAAATGCAGCACTGAGATCAAGTAATACTAAGACTGCAGTTTTGCCACTATCTGTGTTTAAGTGGATATCATTAAATACTTTAACAAGAGCTGTCTCAGTGCTGTGGTGTGGTCGAAAACCCGACTGGAAGGCATCAAAACCATTGTTTAGTGATAAGAAAAGGTTGAGTTGTTGAAAAACCGCTTTTTCAATGATTTTACTTAAGAATGGAAGGTTAGATATCGGCCTATAGTTGCTCAGTAATGCCGTGTCTAGATTGTTCTTTTTTAAAAGTGGCTTGATGACTGCAGTTTTCAGGGCCTTTGGGAAGATACCTGAGAGTAGAGACGTGTTTACAATCTGTAAAAGATCAGAAGACATACAATTTGAAACATTTTTGAAAAGGCCTGTTGGTAGAATATCAAGGCAACAGGAGGAGGTTTTCAGATGTTGTATAATGTCCTCCAGGTTTTTATGGTTGATCATATGAAATTGTGTGATATTGGAATTTGTTTTGCCTGGACAGTGTGGCAACACATATCCCTTACTTGATATGGAGGCACTGACAGTTAGTCTAATTTTTTGAATTTTGTCTTCAAAAAATGAGGCAAAATCATTGCAGGCCTTGGTAGATAAAAGTTCAGATGCTACTGGTACTGGAGGGTTTGTTAACCTATCAACAGTAGCAAACAAAGCACGTGAATTATTATTGTTTCTGGCGATAATGTCAGAGAAGAAGGACCACCTAGCATTCCTCAGTTCCAAATTATAAATGTGAAGTCTTTCTTTGTAGGTGTTATAGTGGACCTGGAGATTAGTTTTTCGCCACCTACGTTCAGCTTTTCGACACTCTGATTTTTCTGTTCTTACCCGTATGACATTTCTCCATGGAGATCTTTTCTTACTACAGACAGCTTTGACCTTAGTGGGAGCAATGGCATCAATAACATTTGTAATTTTAAAATTGAAATTATCTATAAGCTCATTGACTGAGACCCCAGTGAGGGCGGGTGTGGAGGAGAAAAGCTGAATGAATGTTTCACTGGTGTTTTCAGTGATATACCGTTTTCTGATTACCTTAGTTTGGACACTTTTGGGCACCGAGATAGTGCCGTTAAAGAAAACACATGAATGATCAGAGAGAGCAACGTCAGTCACCACAACCTTGGAAATGTTCAAACCCTTGGAGATAATCAAGTCCAGAGTGTGACCCTTGTTGTGGGTGGGTTCCGTCACATGCTGAGTCAGTCCATAGTTCTCAAAAACACAACACAGTTCTTTGGTCCCTCTATCCTGCAGGTTATCCACATGAATGTTAAAATCACCAGCAATAATTACACAGTCAAAGTTAATACAGATTATAGATAGCAGTTCAGTAAAGTCATCGAAGAAAGCTGCACAGTATTTCGGTGGTCTGTAGATATTTAGAAATATGGCTCGGGGGGTGGACTTTAGCTGAAGAGTCACATACTCAAAAGAAGCAAAATTTCCATAAGATATTTGAGTACAATGGAATGAGTCATTATACAAAATGGCTACTCCACCTCCTTTCTTATTCACTCTATGCTCACTCATAAAACTGAAGTTAGGGGGAGCTGACTCAATGAGAACAGCACCACTGTTATTATGGTCCAACCAGGTTTCAGTTAAAAACATAAAATCAAGATTGTGCTTAATAATAAAATCATTGATTAAAAATGATTTTCCTGCCAAAGACCTGACGTTTAGTAAGGCTAGTGTTAGTGTGTTCAAATATTTATCTGTCTCAATTTTTGGTATAGGCGTTGGCTGACGAGGAATGAATGCTAAATTTGCGAGGTTTGCTGATAAGTGCTTGTTCTTACTTAGCGGATTTATCGTTCTTTTTCTATTACCTATCACAACATAAATTGAGGAAGGATTTAATACACAGGGCCCGGGCTTGTCCTGAAAAAAGTCATGAGTGCCACTAGGCGTGCAGCCTGGACCCGGCCCATATCAGACAAAGCTTGCTGCATTTTGTACACAAGTATACTTATCAGTCTGGGGAGGAGGAGTTAGCTGCCGTCCTTGGGTGGGCAGTGGTGCCTGCCGTTTAACTTTTGGCTGGGGGCCAATGATGGGAGAACGAAGGGGGGTAAGTTTGATTCCAGTATCTACTTTTGGCCGGGGGCAAATGATGGGAGAAGGAAGGGGGATAAATTTGGTTCCTTCAACTACCAGTCGCTTCATCTGGTCAGTGAAATCCAACATGGGGCAGGGGGAAGGAGGGGAAAAGGTGAGTGGAGAGAGCGATGGCGTGGGCGGGGTGTATGGATCCTCAAAGGCGTCAGGGTTGGTGAAGGGGTTTGAGGGGAGTTGGACGGGTGAAGAGGGGGATTGAGATTTCTCATCTCTGCTCTGTGGTCTTCCATGGTCAAATCTTTGCTCAGGCGGGGGCTGTGGTGGATTACTGCCCTGCTTTGTTATGTCTTCCTCTTGTTTAGATTCCTCTTGTCTCGTGTCCTTGGCCAAGGGAGCTGATGTGTGGCGCAGAAAGTAAAGTTGGTTAGAGGTGAACAGCTTTACTCCTGGTTTGTTAAGGAAAATTCCATCTTTCTTAAAAAGATGTCTGCGCTCCCAGAACATGTCAAAATTGTCAATGAACTGCAGAGAATGAGCGGTACACGCAGTTGAAAGCCATGTGCTCAGTGCCAACAGTCTGCTGAATCTCTCAACTCCTCTTCTGACTGGCGGTAGAGGTCCACTGATAAACACCCTCGCATTTAGGGAGCTGACTGTTTTCAGTAGATCCATGAAGTCCTTTTTCAGCACTTCAGACTGTTGCTTTACAACATCATGTGACCCTATATGCAGTATAATGTTATTCACAGTTGGGTGTGCTGCCACGATATCCGGGATTCTCTTGGCCAAGTCAGACACCATTTCTTTGGGAAAACAGAGTATTTTGGTGTTTTTTCTGCTTTTTACATCTTTTACAGCAGAGTCACCTACAATCAGAGTTTGAGGCCCAGTCGTTAGCTTTCCCTGTAGCTTTTTACTTTTTGAATTGCTCTCAGTCCTTACCCTGCTGTGTGACGATGAGACACAATCCAGGTCAGATGAAGGTCCAGGGTCCTGCTGCAGTGTAGCAAATCTGTTATCAACTTGCAGACTTGGTTGTTGGGGAGGCATTTTGTTGCTAATTCTCCCTTTTGCAGCTGTCCACGGCTGTGTCCTACTAAGTACAGGGGTTGAAGAGGCGCTCTGCCTGGATGGTAATGCAGGCCAGCCGGTCATATCACAAATCTCAGGGCGCTGTGCCCTGCCTGTTAGTCGTCCTCCCATTTCCCAGGAAGATTTACTCTTAGGCTTTGCACCGAAAGAGTTCCCGGGAGGACTACCACTTGTTGATTTATTATCCGCTTCACAGTCCTCCTGTTTCTTTGTAGCCTTGTTGGTGCTAATTAGCCGTGTGTTAGCATGCTTTTGTCCATTGCTTTGGGTCCATGGTAAAGTGGTGTCATTCCCACATGATGTGTTCACCTCCACGTTTACTTCTAACCGATGAATTTTGGTTTCCAGAACAGCAATCTTCTGAAGGAGTTTGTAGTAGTCATCCACGGAGAAGGGAGGCATCTTGCTGCTAATTAGCTTTAGCTAAGTATCAAGTTTCCAGTCACTGCAGTACAGGCTTGAGCTATTGGTAGGCCACGCTCACAAAGAAAAATGATTAAATATGGCAATAGTCTACTATGTCTACAAAAAGTGTATAGTCCAGTGATTTATAAGTATCCAAGAGCCGCTGCTCATAGTTTCTCTCAGAGGAAAAGCAAGATTATCAGCAGAAATATGCAAGCAGAGGTAGGAGCAAGCAGCAAAGCGTCTGCACTGTAAGAAGCAGGAAGCAAAAAATGTAAGCGCAAATGTAAAATTTCAAGCCAATAGGAATACTTGGAATTGATGGTGGTGGTCAATATTCATAAAAAAGGACAAGTTTGATAATAAACAACTACAAATGTTACACACTGGGGCTTTAAAAAAAAAAATTGAATTACTGTAAGTTAGCTGTCTGGTGATGCCAGGCTTTTAGCAGCAGCCGTTGGGTCCAAAAGACCCTCCTCTCATCAAACCCCTTTACTGAAAAGAGTGACATGACACACTGCGATAGCATCACAACCGTGCAAGATGCAGTCATGAAACATTACAGGTGTGTAGTTGAGATCAAAATAAAGGCCAAGTTCAACGATGGGTGTGGTCCAATCAAGGGCCCAATTAATCTCGTCTCAAGGTTCCTGCTTTCAATCATTTCAAGGCAAGGCAAGGCAGCTTTATTTGTATAGCACTTTTCAGCAACAGGGCAATTCAAAGTGCTTTACATGAAGACAATCAAAATACAATAATCAAAGTTACAGTGCAGTATAAGAAATTAAATATTAAAGAGCAGTTAAAAACAGTTATATAAAAGCAGATAAAATAAGCAACGAAAGTATAAGAAATGGATAGTCATTTAACAAAAGGCAACATCAAAAAGAAAGGTCTTCAGCCTTGATTTAAAAGAACTGAGAGTTGCAGCGGACCTGCAATTTTCTGGAAGTTTGTTCCAGATATGTGGAGCATAGAAACTAAATGCTGCTTCTCCCTGTTTAGTTCTGACCCTGGGGACAGACAGCAGTCCTGTCCCAGACGACCTGAGAGGTCTGGGTGGTTCGTAGTTTACTAGCAGGTCAGGAATGTATTTTGGACCTAAACCGTTTAATGATTTATAAACTAGCAAAAGTATTTTGAAATCAACTCTCTGAGGCACAGGAAGCCAGTGTAAAGACTTCAGAACTGGAGTGATGTGATCCACTTTCTTGGTCTTAGTGAGGACTCGAGCAGCAGCGTTCTGAATCAGCTGCAACTGTCTGATTGATTTTTTAGGGAGACCTGTAAAGACACCGTTACAGTAGTCCAGTCTACTGAAGATAAAAGCATGGACAAGTTTTTCCAAGTCCTGCTGAGACATAAGTCCCTTTACCCTTGATATATTCTTAAGGTGGTAATAGGATGACTTTGTAATTGTCTTAATGTGGCTGTTGAAATTCAGGTCTGAGTCCATAATTACACCAAGATTTCTGGCTTTGTCTGTTGTTTTTAACATTGTCGTTTGAAGCTGAGCGCTGACTTTTAATCGTTCCTCTTTTGCTCCAAAAACAACCACCTCAGTTTTTTCTTCATTTAATTTAAGAAAGTTCTGGCACATCCAGTCATTAATTTGTTCAATGCACTTAGTCAGTGTTTGTATAGGACTATAGTCTCCTGGCGATAAGGTTATGTAAATTTGTGTGTCGTCCGCATAACTGTGGTAACATATTTTGTTGTTTTCCATAATCTGAGCCAGTGGAAGCAAGTAGATGTTAAACAGAAGAGGCCCCAGAACGGAGCCTTGGGGAACTCCGCAGGTCATATTTGTATGCTCAGATGTATAATTACCTATAGATACAAAGTAGTCCCTATTCTTTAAATAGGATTTAAACCAGTTTAGGACTGAGCCAGAAAGGCCAACCCAGTTTTCTTATCGGTGTAGTAATATGTCATGGTCGACAGTGTCAAATGCAGCACTGAGATCAAGTAATACTAAGACTGCAGTTTTGCCACTATCTGTGTTTAAGTGGATATCATTAAGTACTTTAACAAGAGCTGTCTCAGTGCTGTGGTGTGGTCGACAACCCGACTGGAAGGCATCAAAACCATTGTTTAGTGACAAGAAAAGGTTGAGTTGTTGAAAAACCGCTTTTTCAATGATTTTACTTAAGAAAGGAAGGTTAGATATCGGCCTATAGTTGCTCAGTAATGCCGTGTCTAGATTGTTCTTTTTTAAAAGTGGCTTGATGACTGCAGTTTTCAGGGCCTTTGGGAAGATACCTGAGAGTAGAGACGTGTTTACAATCTGTAAAAGATCAGAAGACATACAATTTGAAATTTTTGAAAAGGCCTGTTGGTAGAATATCAAGGCAACAGGAGGAGGTTTTTAGATGTTGTATAATGTCCTCCAGGTTTTTATGGTTGATCATATGAAATTGTGTGATATAGGAATTTGTTTTGCCTGGACAGTGTGGCAACACATATCCCTTACTTGATATGGAGGCACTGACAGTTAGTCTAATTTTCTGAATTTTGTCTTCGAAAAAGGAGGCAAAATCATTGCAGGCCTTGGTAGATAAAAGTTCAGATGCTACTGGTACTGGAGGGTTTGTTAACCTATCAACAGTAGCAAACAGAGCACGTGAATTATTATTGTTTCTGGCGATAATGTCAGAGAAGAAGGACCACCTAGCATTCCTCAGTTCCAAATTATAAATGTGAAGTCTTTCTTTATAGGTGTTATAGTGGACCTGGAGATTAGTTTTTCGCCACCTGCGTTCAGCTTTTCGACACTCTGTTTTTTCTGTTCTTACCCGTATGACATTTCACTATGGAGATCTTTTCTTACTACAGACATCTTTGACCTTAGTGGGAGCAATGGCATCAATAACATTTGTAATTTTAAAATTGAAATTATCTACAAGCTCATTGACTGAGACCCCAGTGAGGGCGGGTGTGGAGGAGAAAAGCTGAATGAATGTTTCACTGGTGTTTTCAGTGATATACCGTTTTCTGATTACCTTAGTTTGGACACTTTTGGGCACCGAGATAGTGTCGTTAAAGAAAACACATGAATGATCAGAGAGCAACGTCAATCACCACAACCTTGGAAATGTTCAAACCCTTGGAGATAATCAAGTCCAGAGTGTGCCCCTTATTGTGCGTGGGTTCCGTCACATGCTGAGTCAGTCCATAGTTCTCAAAAACACAACACAGTTCTTTGGTCCCTCTATCCTGCAGGTTGTCCACATGAATGTTAAAATCACCAGCAATAATTACACAGTCAAAGTCAATACAGATTATAGATAGCAGTTCAGTAAAGTCATCGAAGAAAGCTGCACAGTATTTCGGTGGTCTGTAGATATTTAGAAATATAGCTCGGGGGGTGGACTTTAGCTTTAGAGTCACATATTCAAAAGAAGCAAAATTTCCATAAGATATTTGAGTACAATGGAATGAGTCATTATACAAAATGGCTACTCCACCTCCTTCCTATTCACTCTATGCTCACTCATAAAACTGAAGTTAGGGGGAGCTGACTCAATGAGAACAGCACCACTGTTATTATGGTCCAACCAGGTTTCAGTTAAAAACATAAAATCAAGATTGTGCTTAATAATAAAATCATTGATTAAAAATGATTTTCCTGCCAAAGACCTGACGTTTAGTAAGGCTAGTGTTAGTGTGTTAAAATATTTATCTGTCTCAATTTTTGGTATAGGCGTTGGCTGACGAGGAATGAATTTTAAATTTGCGAGGTTTGCTGATAAGTGCTTGTTCTTACTTAGCGGATTTATCGTTCTTTTTCTATTACCTATCACAACATAAATTGAAGAAGGATTTAATACACAGGGCCCGGGCTTGTCCTGAAAAAAGTCATGAGTGCCACTAGGCGTGCAGCCTGGACCCGGCACATATCAGACAAAGCTTGCTGAATTTTGTACACAAGTATACTTATCAGTCTGGGGAGGAGGAGTTAGCTGCCGTCCTTGGGTGGGCAGTGGTGCCTGCCGTTTTACTTTTGGCTGGGGGCCAATGATGGGAGAAGGAAGGGGGGTAAGTTTGATTCCAGCATCTACTTTTGGCCGGGGGCAAATGATGGGAGAAGGAAGGGGGATAAATTTGGTTCCTTCAACTACCAGTTGCTTCATCTGGACAGTGAAATCCAACATGAGGCAGGGGGAAGGAGGGGAAAAGGTGAGTGGAGAGAGCGATGGCGTGGGCGGGGTGTATGGATCCTCAAAGGCGTCAGGGTTGGTGAGGGGGTCTGAGGGGAGTTGGACGAGTGAAGAGGGGGATTGAGATTTCTCATCTCTGCTCTGTGGTCTTCCATGGTCAAATCTTTGCTCAGGCGGGGACTGTGGTGGATTACTGCCCTGCTTTGTTATGTCTTCCTCTTGTTTTGATTCCTCTTGTCTCGTGTCCTTGGCCAAGGGAGCTGATGTGTGGCGCAGAAAGTAAAGTTGGTTAGAGGTGAACAGCTTTACTCCTGGTTTGTTAAGGAAAAGTCCATCTGCCTTAAAAATATGTCTGCGCTCCCAGAACATGTCAAAATTGTCAATGAACTGCAGAGAATGAGCGGTACACGCAGTTGAAAGCCATGTGCTCAGTGCCAACAGTCTGCTGAATCTCTCAATTCCTCTTCTGACTGGCGGTAGAGGTCCACTGATAAACACCCTCGCATTTAGGGAGCTGACTGTTTTCAGTAGATCCATGAAGTCCTTTTTCAGCACTTCGGACTGTTGCTTTACAACATCATGTGACCCTATATGCAGTATAATGTTATTCACAGTTGGGTGTGCTGCCACGATATCTGGGATTCTGTTGGCCAAGCCCGACACCATTTCTTTGGGAAAACAGAGTATTTTGGTGTTTTTTCTGCTTTTTACATCTTTTACAGCAGAGTCACCTACAATCAGAGTTTGAGGCCCAGTCGTTAGCTTTCCCTGTAGCTTTTTACTTTTTGAATTGCTCTCAGTCCTTACCCTGCTGTGTGACAATGAGACACATCCAGGTCAGATGAAGGTCCAGGGTCTTGCTGCAGTGTAGCAAATCTGTTAACAACTTGCAGATTCGGTTGTTGGGGAGGCATTTTGTTGCTAATTCTCCTTTTTGCAGCTGTCCACGGCCGTGTCCTACTAAGTACAGGGGTTGAAGAGGTGCTCTGCCTGGATGGTAATGCAGGCCAGCCGTTCATATCACAAATCTCAGGGTGCTGTGCCCTGCCTGTTAGTCGTCCTCCCATTTCCCAGGAAGATTTACTCTTAGGCTTTGCACCGAAAGAGTTCCAGGGAGGACTACCACTTGTTGATTTATTATCCGCTTCACAGTCCTCCTGTTTCTTTGTAGTCTTGTTGTTGCTAATTAGCCGTGTGTTAGCATGCTTTTGTCCATTGTTTTGGGTCCATGGTAGAGTGGTGTCATTCCCACATGATGTGTTCACCTCCACGTTTACTTCTAACCGATACATTTTGGTTTCCAGAACAGCAATCTTCTAAAGGAGTTTGTAGTAGTCATCCACGGAGAAGGGAGGCATCTTGCTGCTAATTAGCTTAAGCTAAGTATCACGTTTCCAGTCTGCAGTACAAGCTTGAGCTATTGGTAGGCCACGCTCATGAAGAAAAATGATTAAATATGGCAATAGCCTACTATGTCTACAAAAAGTGTATAGTCCAGTGATTTATAAGTATCCAAGAGCCGCTGCTCATAGTTTCTCTCAGAGGAAAAGCAAGATTATCAGCAGAAATATGCAAGCAGAGGCAGGAGCAAGCAGCAAAGCGTCTGCACTGTAAGAAGCAGGAAGCAAATCAATTAGATATATAATCAAAACGTCTAGAAGAGCTACTAACTGGACCTTGAGATGAGATTATTTTACTGCTTTTTCCAAGGTCAAGAATGAACAGCTGTTAGCTGCAGCCCTAACCTGGATTTTCCACTGGGCACGTCTGTGCTGCATTGTGGAATCTTTCCATCCTCCGCCATGCGCCGTACCACACCGGGAGCGTCTCAGAAGCGGAGCGTCTTGCCTGCCCAACTTGCAGATTTAATTGTCTCTTCGCACACTCCTGATGTTTCTCCAAAGGAAGACTGCTTAAAAAGCCCTTTCAAGTTTGACATTCAGAAATTAATAATAATAATAATTTTAATTGGTATTCATCGTATTGTTTTATCTGAGGATCACACACAAACACACACACACACACACACACACACACACATACACACACTGAATTTCATTCAGTACCATGTAAATTTCAAGTTGTCTGTCTCAGCTTTGCAGACGAAAAAGACCTAAGAAACCAAGGATTATTTCCAACACACAGTTTGCCATAAATAACCTTTAATTAGCCTGTGTTAAGAACACACACACATAAACACATGCACACTGCAAAACTCTGCTCCCGATTACGGTGTGAAACAACAATACACATTACATACTGAAGAAATAGAGAAAATCACACTTTTACAACACACAAACATGCACACCTGTTGATGCTCTGGTGTTAAGTGACTACTAGTTTGGACCAATGGTGTGTCGCGCGTCGCGGCAGGTGGCCAATTTGCAGCAGCCTGAGGCGGGACCTCCTGCTGCAGTTATAGCTCCTGACCAATTACAGGGCTTGATTTATACCAGCAATAACTCGCTGTACTCACACTGCTGCACAATGTGTACACTCTGAGCTCTTACACATAGGTATATATTGTTAGTGACAGTATATACATGCACAGTAAATGAGATATGAACATAATGGCAAGTGCACATGCTAACACAAACACAGCCCCCCTATATGTGCTATAATAATCAGCAATTAGGATCAGTCATCTCAGATGACCAACTGTTGCTGCATCAGCAGGTCTAAAGCTTTTCTGCATGCACTCATGTGGGCACATGCACACGCACACGCGCACACACACACACACACACACACACACACACATATATAGTATATATATAAAAAGTAACAGATGTTTCCTGTACCATTTAATGTATTATTTTTATTCAGTCTGTCATTGAGACTGATAAAGCCAGCTGAATTGAAATGGAATTGGGAGAAAGAGGAAGGAAATGGTAAAAGGACTCACAATGTAGTGGTGATGTTGATAATAGCGATGATGCTCTTTCATCTTAAGCTGCTTGCTTTAGGGGCATTGTTTATCTAAAGGAAACCTAATGATGTGTAGGGTTGGGTACCAATAGCCTGTTAAATTCTTGTTCCAGTTCCATGTTGATGAAATGCCTTAGCTTGAATGCTAACGAATATCTTATTAAAACTTGCTCTTTTTTTGTTAGCAAAGAGCAATGTAGGTATCATTGATACAATGTTAGCAGCTTCTCAGTTCTAGCTGCTGGCTGATGCTTTGACATGACAAAATGTCTACACTTAGTGTGTCATCAACAAAGATCGTTAATTAACAAAATCAAACATCACTCTGTAACAACACTCCACGATTCCAAGTGAAATGTTTGTTCTTTCAGTTCAGCAAGACCAACAGAGTGGAGACGTCTTTCCAGGAATGGTTGATGGTTTAATCAGTCTCAAGAGTTGGAAGCTCCCAGTTAAACGTTGATGCTGATCTATTAAGTTTATAAGCTGAAAATAGCAATATGCATTAGGGTCTGGACCTCGACAAAAAGCAATTACAGACTTTATTTGAATCTTCGAGTTTTAGTTATTTAGCAATAAAGTTAATTACAAAAGTACGTAAGTTTTGGATTTGATACATGCATTCTATGCTGGATTATAATTAGATATAATGCAACTGAACCCCAAACCAATTGGAGTGTTCACAATGGAAAGGGTTTAACCTCTGGGCAACATGAATGTGTTCTGGAAATTTCATGATGATCCCCCCATTACATTTTTTTCTTTGGTACAAGTTGACATTTTGTCCCGAGAATGGCACTTTATGAAAGATCAGGGGGGTCACCAAAGATATTATCAGGTACTGGGACCATGAATATTTACAACACTTGTTGGTGGTATCAGACGAAAGGCCAAGGGAGTCACCAAATTTACAATAATTATCCTTTTAGGGCTGTGAATGTCCAAAGCAAATTTTAAAACAATCTGAACAGTGTTGGACAGAAAGACTGACTGACATTACCAGCCTATGGTTCCGATGATAGCAGGTCAAAAAGCAAACAAACCAAACAATCAAAAATAAATACATATCGGCAAATAAAAAACAACAAGGTGCAAGCGCCATTACCAAGGAGCCAGTGAATTACATGGCAACCAAAAGTGGCCCTGGTATTTCTCAAAGCAGTGGCTCCAATCAGAGTCAAGCCAAGGTTCTCATTAGGGCTCTTAGACAGCCTTCCTGCTGACATAACATTCACCCTGGGTGACAGATTGCATTCAGATAAAGCAAAACTGCATCTTGTCGTCCGCAGGAAATCCCCCCTGGACAGACTTAAAAGTACATGCCATATGACTTGACTGCTGATAGTTTTCAGCCAAAACCAAATTACAGGTGAAGTGGAGATGATGGGTCATTGGGTCAACTGCTCCTGAATGCTAATTGGTGTTTTCTATAGTAACAGCGCTCAAAAGTTCAATATGGCAACGGAAAGGGCAACAAAATAAAACACTGCGCCATTAAAGAAACTAAGCCTCATCGCATCAGCTGCTTAAACAAGCAATTTATCACAACCTCTGCCACTAACAAGGTGCACTAAACAAGCAGGCAACACCAGGTGAGGAGAAATGTCTGCATCACGGAATATAAAAACCAACCAGCACGTGGCCTTCAGCAGATTTAGTAAAAAATGAAACTGTGTGATTCATTTGCCGTCAGGCGATACGTAATAATTTCCAAAAAATGGTTTCTCCACAGAAAGCACTTGTATGATCAAATCACCTTTGATGCTGCTGAAAAACAGATTAATAACAGAGACCGAGGGGTTGAAATTACTGACATGGTTGCTCCGGTCGAGTTAAAAGTGAGGAATAGGTCATGTAATAATTATAATTACCCAATTTAGTCGGGTAGAAATTAATCACACTTAAATCAGAGACTCATGCAGACATAGAACCAAAGTTTAGTGTGTCTGCAGTCTCCATGTAGTCTTTGACAACTAGTTGTTATTCAGTCATTTTTGTAAGTTTGTTTTCACCTGAGTACTTTGATTACATTCAGCAACATACACACATTCATAAACTTTAGTGAAGAGCTTAACTCTCCAGGGTTTCCGCAGGGTTTTAAATTGTCTTAAAAAGGATAACATTTCAAAATCAAAATTGTAGGCCTTAAAAAGTCTTAAATTCGCTGAAGTTTTGTGTTCTAGGTCTTAAAAAATGTAATTTAATTTAGCTAGCTACCTCTAATGCTCAATGAAATCCTTTGTTTATAGGTTTTTTAGGTGTTGTAGTTCTTTCTGTTGCTAGTCCAAATATAATTTGCTGTATATTTACTGACTATTAATACTCCGTTTAGCTTTTATTCAATTTGAATAAATGTGTTTCCTTTGCAAGTCATTTTGTGACTCTGCATTTCTAAAAGTCTCCTTTAGCGTCGGGGCTTGTGGCGTCACTTTTGACGCTCTGGGTCGGGACGGACTGACTGACATGCGGCACAAAAACGGGACAGTTAGGTTTAGGAAAAGATGGTGGGTGAGGTTATAACATGTGTTTCAGTGACACGCGGGGCATGAACCCCGGTCTCCTGGGTGACAGTCCTGTGTTGTTTGACCCATCCACCCCCCCAACCAACCTCCGTACGCAGCATTTCGGTCTTTCATACTACTTGCTACCGCTGTCTCTCTTAATATTACGTCATTCTTACAGCGCCGTGGCCAAGCTGCTGCTCTGCCCGGTGAGTTCCATAGGGTGATTTTTGCGTCGCTATCTGACGTCAGCCATCATCGTTTCTTATTGATCTCCGCCTTTGAGTCTTTTGTGGTGTTTTTGCAGCGTAATAACAGTAGGGGTTGGGGAGGGGGCAGTTCACAGAATAATCACCATACTTATCTTCTAAATTTGTGAATCAATTCACAGATTCCAGAAATAGTCAAGCGTCTGAGAACATTTTGGATTTTATAATCTCCCAGGGACAAATAATGATATGACTCATACAAGATCATGTCTAATTCATCTCTGGGTGATGCGGAGACCAAGGCTGCGTCAGACATTCCATTCTAACATGCTATTTAGCAAATTAACAAATGAAAGTGAAATTTTTTTAGTATGTCCGAAACCTTAGTATGAAAACAATAGTACGCGAATTGCATACTATTTCTGATAAAATATTACAGTATGCAATATTGGACATTATGTCGGCGTAAATATCCCACGATGCAATGCGGTTGTAATGACAACGTTCATAACAGACAAACGGCCAGAAACCGAGGAGTTCTGTAACGTCAACAACGCGCTAATTTGCATTTCTACATATATAAGTGACTGTTGGTCTAGGTATTCACCTCTTTCAGTAATTTAAGCATTATCTGGCAAAGCCGCTAGAGCGGAGGTCGGCAGGGGTTACCATGGTTACGTGTTAACTGCAAGGAGGCTCTCAGGACGTGACGTTGAAAATTAGAGCTAAGTGTGTCCGAAAAGATACACACTACTGTTTATTTACACAAAAGTATGTTAAAAGATAGTAACGATTCGGACGCAACCCAACCTTTTCTTCTACAAAAGAATGTAGACATTCCAGGCAGTGGTGGTGGTCAGTACAGTACACTGGTCATAATTTGCAGAGAAGGCATAATGTTGCCACACTGGTGACTTCAGGGAAACAGGAGGATTTTCCAGTTCTGTTATTTCTCTGTCATCTTCAACTCCAGCAGTGGCCATGGTGTCTGGAAAAGTGCGACAGCAGGCTACCACTGTTCTAAGCTGTGTTGTCTTTGAGGTGTTGTTTTCTTTTTCTTCGAACATGCAAGTAGGCAGGGGTGGAGAGAAAGAAAATTACTGGGAGAATCACCAATCCTGCTTTTGACTTAATTGATCAAAATTAAGCGATTGATTTTAAATTTAGAATTGAAATCGTGACACACACTCAATTCAATCTCTCGATCTTTTTCTATGAGAGTAACATAGCATTGGTTTCACAGTGAAGAGGGTTCAAATTCAAACGGATAAAAAAAAAAAAACTATGGTCAGTAGCTTTAGTATCGTGACCGAAATAATTTTCCTTCGCATGGGAGCTGGGCTAACCCATTACAGCTTTAGTGCGTAACGTTTTGATTTGATTAATGAACGTCTGTTACATTCAAGCCGTTGCCAAATGAGTTGCTACAAAGCTAATTAAGTCTATCAGCTCCACACAACTCTCTCTGGACTTCTCAGTATGACTATGTTCAGAAGATTGGATCGTCCGGTGACTTTCACACGTAGAAACTCGAGTGAAGAAAATTACCTCTTCTGAAGAGTCCATCATGTTTTTTAATCCTCTGTGTCCTCCTTGGCTACTAGCAACTGGGTGGAGGAGGGGGGTGGTGCACGATCACGGAAGGCTTGTATCTTGTGGATGCGCTAACAGTTTAGTTGTCTTTACTTAGAATTCCTTATGGAGGAGGCATACACTATGCACTATAGCTTTAAGATAGGGTAAGCAGCTCAGACATTGGGCAAGATCCCTGGGTAGGATTGTTGCCCATATGCATTGAAAGAAGCCAGTTGAGTTGGATCGGGCATCTGATGTTGACGTGTCCAGACCCCTGGGGCAGACCAAGACCAAGACCCAGGACCATATCTTTTATTTGGCCTTTATGTTTGAATAATTTAACACAGAAAGTGTTGAACCACATACCTCAAATTTTAAATTATATCAAAGATTGTCACCCCTATTCCCTAGGCTCACCTGTACTGTGACTTGTTGTCCAATTTACCGTAGGTGTTTTGGCAGATCATTTATTTCATGCCATAGCCATCAGAGTAGCTTCTCAAAACATCCTGCAGTGTCTAAACCCAGATAAAGGGCCTAAGATACAGCAAGCTTGTGCCTGTTACAAATGTTACACTTATGCCTGTGAAACATGGAAACCCCCAAAAAGAAAAAAAGGGCAAGAGTTGATTGCCACTTGAGACCCTGAACTGTGTGTGTGTGTGTGTGTGTGTGTGTGTGTGTGTGTGTGTGTGTGTGTGTGTGTGTGTGTGTGTGTGTGTGTGTGTGTGTGTGTGTGTGTGTGGACCTCATTAAAGAGCCTCTTGTCAAGGGCACTGTGAAACGTGAACAGTCTCGCCCCAGATGATTTATTTCAGCCAATTCCATGGATGGGATGTCTGTTCAACTGTGAGTGCTTTTGTCATTTAGCACTGAGCGGACATCTGTAGGAAAGCCAAGTATTTTTGATTAGGGAGTGCAACCCCTCATAGATGTCTTTCCCTCTTTCCTGATTCAAATCATATTGCCCTCCTCCTTGTCTCTCTTTCCCTTTCATCTTTCTTTCATCATCTTTCCCCCATTCCATTCATTCTTTCCTCCTGGAAGTTGTCCCCCTATCCTCCTCCCTTTCTGCTTTCTCTCGCTCTATTCTCTTCAATCTATTTCTGAGTTCCCAATAATCACATCTGTATGATCAATATACAAACTACATTTAATAACTATTTAAACCAATAGTTGTAAAAGTATTGTGCCCAACAACATCCTCAAAATGTTGGACATAGAGAGACCAACCTACAAACATTTCGATATTTACATTTATATAGACATTCATGGTCCCCAGAGGATGAATCCTAAGGACTATGTTGATTCCCTGACTTTCTATCCAGAACCCAGTGTTTCCCCTACGTTGATTTGCAAGTGGCGCACCGCCACAGTTACATTTCTGCCGCCCCGCCACGGTATCAATGTTGATTGTCGGAAAATAGCGCGGACACGCGCTTCACAGGTAGAGCACACAGTATGCAAACAGCTCTACTCTGCTCATTTTTACCAACAAGCTAAGACAAAGAGAGCTGTCAGTTGTAGTTTTAGCTTAGCTTGGCGGGAATCTAGAAATTTGGACAAATTCTTATAAATAATAATAATAATAATATGCACGTGAATGACGCGATCGTTATCGAGTTCTTCATTCTTGATGATGATGCTGGTTGTATTATTTTGCAACAGCATCATTTCATTGCAGATGAGGCATACAGTCTGCTTATCAGTCCATTCATCATTAAAGGCTTTTCCATGTCAATTTTCCCTTCAGCCTCTTTGACTGTGACATTTTTACAGCCTTTCTTTCTGCAAGCATTTTCCTACATATTACAACCATGTTTCCTTAATTACAGACTTTAACAATCACTCAGTGAACTGCCTCCTAGTCTGAGATCTCTTTCTAGTTAAAGAGTCAGTTATCATTATGGAGTTTACATGTATTTTAGGAGTTTGCTCACACTAATGTACTGTATGTAAAAAAATAGCATTAATTCAGGAAGAAAGTGAACATTTTGAACGAGAATAGGCATATTAGGTGTGGGGGGGGGGGGGGGGGGGGGGGGGTTGACACACCTGCCCCCACAGCTAAAAAAAATCTTAGGGGAAACACTGCAGAACCACATGCAGATAACATCTGTTCTTTTGATTGAAATGTCT
>CM042427.1:6847500-6880000 GCA_023631565.1 Gymnocephalus cernua | reverse complement strand
AGTGCTTGTTAAAGCCAGGCCCTTGTAGCCCTCCTAGTCTGCTTGTTTGTGCAGATTTCTGTCATGATAATTTTTGTACCCGTAACAAGGGGTGGCACTCTTTCTATACACACATATGCACGAACACACAGAGAGAGAGCGGGATTCAGCATTTACAGTAATGAAATTCACATTCAGTCAATTTGGAGCTTGTTCTCCCCAAGTTTTTGACAGACGTGCAGAGCTGAGATCTGAAGTGTTTTGTGCTTTTCGGAAATGTGTTATTTATTTATTTTGACCCCAAGAACATGTTTCTCTGTCTATCTTTAGTGTCTATGTTTGAAGTGTCTATTTTGGTATTTGGGATTTTTGCATGGCTTACAATTATTCTATATAAGCATCCAACCCAAATGCCTGACAGAATGTTGATATCCGTCAATTCGGCAAAATAATTAATAACACTTTGGTAATAAAATGTATTGGATGGAGGTCCCTGATGAAGACAAGCCGAAACACATTTTTCTGACAATAAAGTTGTTTTTCACACTACAAGCGGGAGGCAATTTGAGGGAGGGTAGGATGGATGCCCCTTCTTAGCAGAATTACCAAATTGCATACCCCTTGTTAACCTGAGGTCCTGTAGTGGCAGAGAGGGTGCAGGGGCAGAGACGTTGTTAATTTGAATATGTTAGTCTGGTCTGCCTGACTCATTGATCCTTAATCTGACTAAGGTTTGTGCAAGTTAAAATCAGAAATACTATCAGTAGCCTTAAAGTGTAATTCCAGCGAAAATTGACCAAAAGGTGTTTTTCTGCATTAAAACACGTCAAATAAGTCGTGGAGACAGTATTTTTCGTCGATCAACCACTACAGAGCTTGGCCCAGCATATGCTACAGCCCCAAATCGCAAACAGTGGACGAGATGGGGGCCGTAAGCCAAACGCATTTTTTAACCAGTAATATTGTTCAAAACAGCACCAAACCTCGTCAGTAACTTGCTCAGGGTCCCTACACATAAAACGAAGCACCAACAACCTAGTTAGTGAACCCAGAGTTTATCACAGAAGACTGTTAAGAAAACTTAACAAACTGTCTCAGCAGCCATATCCTCAGCACCGAAATGTCACGTGACATCTCGCACGTCTGTTGCCGTAAGGGACTACAGGCAGTCAGGTGTTGGCTCGGAGTAGACAAGGCCAAGGCAAGAATCATCACATAGGAACTGAAATGGGGGAGTCTAATCAGACTAGCGACTTTTTTGATTTTGATGGGCTGAACACCTGACTGCCTGTAGTCCCTTCTGGCAATAGACGTGCGAGATCTCAATGAGTAATGTCTGGTCTCCAAACTACGAAAACACACGTAAGAAGTGACACGGGACATGACATAATACCATGATGGGCGAGAAAGGGGCACACGTGTTTATGCAACACATGCACTAAAGTTCCTATTGTTACAGGCGAACCCTCCCCCAGGTTTCCCCTCAACCCATGTATTGCGCTCTCATTGGCTGTAGCTCCGCAAAAAAAAATTTAACCTGCTAGATTTTTGTAAAGCGTCTCAAAAGCTGCTCAAAAGCTTAAAAGCTAAAAAAAAACTGTACTGGAAAATCATGGGCTGAATTTGTCTAGTGTGAACTAGGCATTAAAGAGCCCCTATTTATACTCCTTTTCAGCATCATATTTGTACTCTTGGGGTCTACTAGAATAGGTTTACATGATCAAAAAACATATGGTTCTCATTATTGCTGCAGCTCCTCTGCCTGAAACACTCTGTCTGAGGTTTTGGCCAGCCTTCCTGAAAAGCCCAGTCTGCTCTGATTGGTCAGCTGGCCCACTCTGTTGTGACTGGTCAGCCAAATTCAAACAAACCACTGGCCGGGCTGTGCTTGCTCAGGCAGCACCTATGGGCAGCACAGATGAAAAACTGGGCTGGCATTCTCAATCAATGACATCATTAATTGAGGAATGTTAAACAGCAATGTGGGCGAGGCGTTGCAGGCAGTTAAGAAAAAGTGCTTCTACTTTATATATCTATTACATACACAAAAAACTATATAACACACTAAAGATGGCTATTTAAGGTGAAAGGAGAAATGCATACAGCATCAAACATGGAAAGGGTTCATCCTTTGTGGGGCATGAATGTGTTTAGAAAATTTCATAAAATGTTACCTCCATTAGATTGATTTCTTTTGTAAGTGGCAAGGTTCACTTCAAGGTAATATTAGATGAAAAATGATGGTGCCCACCAAAAATACTATGAGTCATGCTCTGGGGACCATCAATAACCAGTCTTGATGGAAATTCAGCTAATAGTTTCTGAGATCCTTTGTCATTGACATAGGTGTTGGTAAAGTTGACTTTTTTGGTGTCAGAACTAAAAGGAATGATTCTCTGGAGACTATACATATCCCCAGGAACCATCATGGTGATGTAGATAGAAGTTACTGAGGTCTTGCTCTGGACCAGAATACTGACTGACAGACTAGTGTTGGCAAGACAGATGAACAGACCAAAACCGTGTTCGCCATCTGCCTTACCATGAGTGGGCTACAATTTTTCTTACTTTTCCTTTAAACCTTTAGTGTGTAACTTTCTGATATTAATGAACGTCTGTTAACATTCAAGCCATTGCCAAATGAGTTGCTACAAAGCTAATTAAGACTATCAGCTCCACACAACTCTCTCTGTATTTCTCAGTATGACTATGTTCAGAAGATTGGGTCGTCTAGTGACTTTCACACGCAGAAACTCGAGTGAAGATAATGACCTCTTCTGAAGAGTTCATCATGATTTTAAATCCTCCGTGTCCTCCTTGGTTACTAGCAACTGTGTGGAAGAGGGGTGGGGGCGGTGCGCGATTACGGAAGGCTTGTATCATCAGAGTTTCATTGGCATTACTTAGAATTCCTCATGGGGGAGACAGAAACTATGCACTATCGCTTTAAAGCTCAACACAGACCCTAATAATTAAACAGTCTACAACACACTCACAAAAAGCAAAATGCTGAGAAGTATCTTTAGTAGACTGTTGATGTCTTACACAAAAAATAAAATACAGAATGCACTATACCGGCAATTGGGATATTTTAATTGGTTTGTCAGAGAAAGGCCTCACTGGGTGGCAGGAATAACTTCAGACTCCCTGCTGAATCCACTTCTGGGCACAGACCAATTTAAATGTTCTTTTTTCATAACCCTCCCACACCCTGCTTAGGTTTCTGTTTTTGAACAAGTTCCAGATAAACACTTTTACTATTCCAAGCACCCACCTAGATCATTTGATCTGTGTTGCTTGACATGTTATTATTTTATGAGGTAAATGGCTTGTTCAGGGTGTCAATGTTAGTTTGGCTTTTCTCCTTTAAACCCCAACTCTTGTTTTCCTATCTTTCACACTTCTCTAAAATCCTTTCTGCATTCCTTTTTCATTTTTAGCCTAAGGGGTTCACAAACTTTGATTAAAGATGACACACGGTGCATAAGTGACATTTAACAGTTGATAGTTGTGGTAGTAAGCACATTTTCTCAAGTACTGTACTTGCAGTGTTGACGTACTTGTATTTTCCTATTCTCAATGGTGGATCCTACATGAGGACAAATTAATTAATTTCCTGTGACAAACAAATTGATTGATTGATTGATCGATTGTTCTTGACCAGTTACACCATATGCTGATTACACAAACATAACAATATAATGATCCAATAATATCAAATATAACACTTAAGAGGCCTTTTTGCATAAGGAATAATTTTGAACTTAAAATGTATTTTTACAATGTGGTATTGGTACTTTTACTTGCACAACAATCGTATACCCTTCCATTTCACAGCTCAATGCACTGAAGTAGGGAGTTGTTGCATTTTAAAGGCATTCAGCAGTGGATGTTATTGTTTTTACTGTACAAGTTTTCTCATTGCGGCAGCTCTACACCTTGCCGAAACACCATTTAAATTGTCTGTTCCTTTTCATCAGCTTGCCTTGGTGTAGCAAACATCACACACACACACACACACACACACACACACACACACACACACACACACACACACACACACACACACACACACACACAGGGTCTTTGGGCACTCCATACACCTGCTAAAGCTTCCCCTGGGGAACAGGCTCTTTGAGTTAATACCCCTCCCCCCTCCATCTGCTTTTCAGACTCAGGTAATGAAACCTACCAACCACCCCTGAATTATCACACACATGTACATGCACACACACACACCCATCCACACACACACACACACACACACACACACACACACACACACACACACACACACACACACACACACACACACACACACACACACACACACACACACACACTGGGACTGTACTCATAATGGCTCTTTGACCCATTAGAAGGCTATACACAGACTAACCAGTGTGTTGCCACATGAAAACATGATTGGACAGGCTTCTCAGTGTTTTCCTGCAGGTCGAAACACAAAGGTAGCTCCTTAGTATTTCGGGGCAAATCAGGTCCGGCCCTGACCAATCTGGTTCCCTGGGCGAGATTTTCGTTGGTGCCCCTTGCATCACTGCCAACTCCACCAGTTATCATTGTTTTCATATACTCACGCAGAAGGTGCATGGCTTCATGTCTTTGATGTCATTTTTATTTTAGAAACATAGCAAAACACTTCACAGAGGGACCGAAACATTAGTAATGTCCATAAATTGTAATGCTGAACAACAGCAGTGTGAAGTCTCTTCTTTTGTCATGACTTACTTACGAAACATTACGAAACATATAGACAAAAACAGCATGAAAGAAACAAGTGACATCAAATGAATTATAAATACAATATAAAGTGGGTATCTGACATAATACAACATTTTAAAAAGAGTGCAAACAGATATATTTATAAATAGAATATGAATAAGACTATTGCACAGGAAAAAAGAAACTATATTACAAAAACCTGCAATATGCACAATGTAGCTGTGAACAAACTCTGTTCTTACCTTATCAGTTCAAACAGAGGGTAGAACAGAAGAACACTACGCTGCAGGTGTCCCAGCATTTGAAGTGGGTGGTATTAAAATATTTCAAAAGCCAATCGAAAAAGGAGTATATGTGACCATTGGGTGTTACATTGTTTTGATAAAAACACTGCTGATAGTGTACCCCAGACAATATTAGTACCACATTTTAGACATAAACAGCAACAGTAATTACAACTAGCATATCTTCTCTCACATAATGCATGCTTTCACATGTAAGACTTACCTACCTAATTACCTATGTCTTTCCTTTTTCTGCCTCTTCTCTTTTATCCTTGGGCCCAAGAGAATTTTGGTCTTTTTGACATGATATAGCGACAGCGGAACAGCACATTTGGCTACTGTTGTTTCATGTTGACTGTCAGTGTGGCGCTCACGACTTCAGATAACCTGCCCTTCCCCCATTATCAGGTAAGTCTAGAGCAGGGGGGGGTATGATTCGGCGGGGTGATGCTCGCCTGCGGGCAACCCAGAAAGTAGGGCCTTGCATCAGAGTTTATGAGTCCCTAAAACGGAGACATTTGGAAACACTGCTGCCCCCGTTTTGGTTGCTTTGTAGTCTGGACGGGCACAAACGGAGACATTTGGAAATAAGGACGCATGTCAGTCAGTCTTATCAGTTAGGTAGGCTTAGGCTACATACCTTTCAGTAACAGTTCCACCTCGTCGTTGGTCCAAACACATCAATCTTACTTAGTCTTACTTCACACCATTGTTGATCTTTCTCCAAAGTATTGTCTGTAATTTAAACTTGTATATCCATCATTTTCAACATCAGACAAACTATATGTATATGTGATATGTGTTGTCAGACATGTTACAGTATTTTTATTTTTTTTATTGCTGGACGACAGTGGGCACAACTGGAGTAACGTGCTAAACTCTAACTCCAGTCTGCACAGCAGCAGTTCATGTGGACCAAACTCTAGTTGCTTTTTATTGCTTGAACACAGTTTTCAAAACTCTACACACTTATCCCAAGACTTTAACCACAACGTGTACAAGACTGTGGATTTACAGCACTTTGTTCAAATGCTAACACACTGCTGTCACAACTGTTAACCTCACATTCAAAACACAATAGATTTCAGCCTGGTGCCTATCAAACACTGCTGATTGCAATTTTAGCTGAAAGCCTAAGCAGGTGTCTTGTTTTAGACTAGTTAGTGAACACATACTGTATATACAGTATATAGAGAAAGCTCATGAAGCCTTTTTTTATACAAACACCAAATAAGAATGAAACGGTTATACACTGTACCGTTTGAGAGAAACAAGTAAAAGAGCAAAGATAATATGTCCAGGTAAGATGTCTGAGGTTACATACACAGCTATGAAAAAGAGAAGTGAAAAACACTAATACTTTACTATAGTAAAACTGTGACTTCCTGTTTTTCAGAAAGTAATGGAGGTGAAAGCAATGGAAACACCACATTCATTAGTATTTAGAGATGATGCAGACATCCAGTGTGATGAAGAAAACTAGCAGCATGATGCTGGAGAGAGGCAGGATTGGTCACACTGTTCTTTGTTACTGTATGTGTTTTCCAGTAAATATTATATTGAAGCAAATTGCTAATTTCCAATGCTTCTTGTTAACTTTATGTAAAATTGGTATATTATAACATCTATATCTTTTCTTTAAAGAATCTATTGAGTAGTGTGAAGTCACTCAAATTGTTCAAGCTGTAAAGATGAAAAGTTAGTAATTTGTGTCTTGGTGTTTGATGCTAGTGTTTGTCCTCTCAGTGTGTTCTGAGTGACAGTGTGTGTTATCTCAGTGAGGATTGTGTTTGGCTGCACTGAGCCTGTTCTGAGACGTGTGTGAAGAGTTGTGTTGCTTGGAATGAGTTTTGTGAACTGTTTAGCTCAGGTGACTGTTGGTTGTGTAGACTGTTTTGAGTCTTGCATATGGCTTCAGTTGTGCCCACTGTTGTTAAGCAATCGAAAAAAAAACTGTAATATGGATGGCGATTAGTTCTGCTACTGGAGCTAAAACTCTTCAGACTCTGCGGACACTGCATCGAGGACTGAACCTCTGTACGTCTACCAGATGAGCTCTCCAGGTGCCCACACCAGAGTTATCATTTGAAATACTTTTTATTAGAGAAATGCAGTGCCAGTCAAACGTTTGGACATGCTTTCCCATTCAAGTGAATGAGAAAGCATGTCAAAACTTTTGACAGGTACTGTCAAAAGACACTTTCTCATTCACTTGAATGGGAAAGCATGTCCAAACCTTTTAATATACTTATATACAGTATTTACTTACGGATAAAAAAGTCCCTTGTCATGCACCCACAGGTGATGCTACTCAATGCTTTTTTTTTTTGCTGGAACAAATATCCAGATTAACCTTTCAGGCTTTTGAATGTTTTGAAATGACAGACCACCTTGTGAGATTAAAAGTGAGTCGTTACTCACAGTGAACATAGAACATCAACCACCTCTTCTTGGTCTGAGCCAGCAGCATCTCACATTGGTCTAGTCAAACCTTTATTCTGATTTCTAGAAATTATGAAAAGAGGTCCAGGTCCCACTTAGTGATGCTTGCACATTTTGAGCATATAATGACAGCATGCACAAGAATGAAAACCATTGAAAACAATGAAAATACAGCAATAAAGGACAGATGGAGGATGTTGGACTGTTAAACCATAGTTGCTGTTGCAATATTTATGCAAGATAGAGGACTGATCTGGGAGACAGCTAACATATTACCTTGGCTGTTATGTATTTTAGCATCCTTGGCTAAACGCCTGTCTATTTGGGGTCTTGGTATAAAGACGTTTCAGAAGTCGTGTTAATGCTGCAGCCTGTGCTGAAATGTGCCTGTGGATCAAAGTGTTTTTTTTTTTTTCATAAAAAGACATGCTGTGCCTGTGAAGTAGGCTAGTTAGCAGTTAGCCAGCATACTGGCTCAGTGTGTTCCCAGTTACCATAACCTGCTAGCTCAGTATGTCTCCTCCACACATTGACTCTGTGCTAATTGGGACAAACCCCCTGTAGTGTGACCCTCAAGGGGAGCCATACTGGTGTGCGCATGTGTGTGATCGTGTCTTGTGTGTGAGTCACGCAACATGAGATGCAATGAAGGAACACAGAAAGAGAGATGGTTTGAGCATCAAAATCTAGTCTTTCCTTCTATTCTTTTATTCTTGTCTGATTGCTTTCCCTACACAACCAAAGGCTAATGTATGATGATTAGTCTTAATATTAGTCCAGGTATGCCAATGTTAGCATTTGGCCATGAAAACCAAAGATTACTTGACCCAGATAAAGATCACTGTAGTCACTGTGTGTGTGTTTTCTGGAAATGGTTCCCACTGTTTTCCAACCCCTATGGAAAGCTATGGTGCATTTTTTAATCTGTGCATATGAGTGTGTTTGTGCAGCATCATTTAATGTTGTTGCATCCTTGAACCAATTTCTTCACAGAAGCAGAGGTCATGCTGGGTATCCCACCCTCCAATGTCCTTGGCAATGGTATTTTACATGGGGTGGCAGGGGAACATGGGAAACCCCATATGCTAACCCTGCTACGCCCTGAACTGCTAGAACTATTATTTCTAGTCATAGTTTCATTATCTTTATTGTGACTATCATTGCCACCGTTTATCATACCAACTGCTATAATTATTATGAATCATAATTCTCCATATCTGTATATCTATATCAGTGTCTCTGTGTCCCAACCGGCAGCAGCAGATCACCACCCACCAAGAGCCTGGGTCTGTCTGAGGTTTCTGCCCAAGAGGAAGTTTTTCCTCACCACTGTTGCACCAAATGCTTGCTCTTGGGGGAATTGTTGGGTCTTTGTAAATTATAGAATGTGGTCTAGACCTACTCTATCTGTAAAGTGTATTGAGAAGAGTGAACTCTTGTTACGATTTGATACTGCAAATAAAATTGAATTTAGCTGAAATTGAATTAAATGGCTTGATCATATTTACTGATACAGACAAATAGAACAGAACATAATGTCTTATTTTATCAGTAATTATGATCAAACAAAAGGTCAAACAAATCATTAGATAATCTATGCACAGTATATATGTAAATCTTTACATATCTAACCCTATAACATACCATATACAACAGAACAGAAATAGCCTAAAACTGAAAATATGCTACTGTACTACAATTTATATGGAAGGAGAATATAAACATACCATATGGTCCAGGGGTAACTGCAGGCCTCTTCCTCCCTGTCATCTTCATCTGCCTCCTCCTGATCACTCTCTGCCTCTGTCCCTCTCTCTGAATCTGCAGCCTCCTCTTCATCCCTAACAGTCAATTCTTCCTTTCCCTCTTCTCTTTCACTTATTTCTGCATCTCCTTCTGCGGTCCTCTCCTGCTCTGACCCGCCTGGTCTCTCCAGTTTACTGCCTTCTCCTTCTTCATTTCCCTCCTTCTCTTCCTCCTGTGCACTACTCAAAATTTTCTTGGCTGACAATATCCCCACTTTTAGGCTTCAGCTAATATCTCCAGCTACTCTGGCCTGTAAAAGTCAAGATGTGAAAAGCTCTGGTTATCCTTGTAGTACATCACACTGTAGGGCCCTGTAGCTAATAAGTAGCCTAACAAACATAACATCAGAAGAGATTTATTACATGCACACAACAGTTATGTTCAGACTAGCCTTCTTACTCCCATTGTATGTGTTGTTTTCCCAGTTTGACAGTGACGGATGTCACCTGGTTTAATGTGTGCAGCCTCATTGCTGTGATATGTGAGAGGAAGTGGATTTTAGAGTAGCCTACTCCTTAACTAATCACATACATACTTAGATGCTCCAGTCTTTGCTGGGATGCAGGGCCACGCACCGCTGCAGACCCGCTGTGTGTGAGCCAGACTGTGCGATGCGACCACCACACTGCAGTCTGCACGTTTGATGCAGGGGCATAGCTAAGTATTTGAGGGGCAGGGGGCTAAGATTACATCTACAATTATTATTTATTATTAATTAATATGACTTGGCAGTTTGTTTTTACAAGCAGGTTTCTTTTTTTTTAAATGATCATCTTTACACAGCATTTGGAGGAAAACTAAATTAAACATGTATTTAAACTGTAGGGTGGAAAGAATCCATCCATCCATCCATCCATCGTCGTCCGCTTATCCGTGGTCGGGTCGCGGGGGGAGCAGCTCCAGCAGGGGACCCCAAACTTCCCTTTCCCGAGCCACATTAACCAGCTCTGACTGGGGGATCCTGAGGCGTTCCCAGGCCAGGTTGGAGATGTAATCCCTCCACCTAGTCCTGGGTCTTCCCCGAGGCCTCCTCCCAGCTGGACGTGCCTGGAACACCTCCCTAGGGAGGCGCCCAGGGGGCATCCTTACCAGATGCCCGAACCACCTCAACTGGCTCCTTTCGACGTGAAGGAGCAGCGGCTCTACTCCGAGCTCCTCACGGATGACTGAGCTTCTCACCCTATCTCTAAGGGAGACGCCAGCCACCCTCCTGAGGAAACCCATTTCGGCCGCTTGTACCCTGGATCTCGTTCTTTCGGTCATGACCCAACCTTCATGACCATAGGTGAGGGTAGGAACGAAAACTGACCGGTAGATCGAGAGCTTTGCCTTCCGGCTCAGCTCTCTTTTCGTCACAACGGTGCGATAAACTGAATGTTATACCGCCCACGCTGCGCCGATTCTCCGACCAATCTCCCGCTCCATTGTCCCCTCACTCGCGAACAAGACCCCAAGGTACTTAAACTCCTTCACTTGGGGTAAGGACTCATTCCCTACCTGGAGAAGGCACTCCATCGGTATCCTGCTGAGAACCATGGCCTCAGATTTAGAGGTGCTGATCCTCATCCCAGCCGCTTCACACTCGGCTGCAAACCGATCCAGTGAGTGCTGAAGGTCACAGGCCGATGATGCCATCAGGACCACATCATCTGCAAAGAGCAGCGATGAGATCCCGAGCCCACCGAACTGCAACCCCTCCCTACCACGACTACGCCTCGATATCCTGTCCATAAATACTACGAACAGGATTGGTGACAAAGCGCAGCCCTGGCGGAGGCCAACCCTCACCTGGAACGTGTCCGACTTACTGCCGAGAACCCGGACACAACTCTCGCTTTTGTCATACAGAGATTGGATGGCCCTGAGAAGGGACCCCCTCACCCCATACTCCCGCAGCACCTCCCACAAAGTCTCCCGGGGGACCCGGTCATATGCCTTCTCCAGATCCACAAAACACATGTAGACTGGATGGGCATACTCCCAGGCTCCCTCCAGGATCCTTGCTAGAGTAAAGAGCTGATCCGTTGTTCCACGACCAGGACGGAATCCGCATTGTTCCTCTTCAACCTGAGGTTCGACTATCGGCCGAACCCTCCTTTCCAGCACCTTGGAGTAGACTTTACCAGGGAGGCTGAGAAGTGTGATACCCCTGTAATTGGTACACACCCTCTGGTCCCCCTTTTTGAAGAGGGGAACCACCACCCCGGTCTGCCACTCCTTTGGCACTGTCCCAGACTTCCACGCAATGTTGAGTAGGCGTGTCAACCAAGACAGCCCCTCCACACCCAGAGCTTTCAGCATTTCTGGACGGATCTCATCAATCCCTGGGGCTTTGCCACTGTGGAGTTGTTTGACTACCTCAGTGACCTCCACCAGGGAAATTTACGACAATCCCCCGTCATCCTCCAGCTCTGCCTCTAACAAAGAGGGCGCATCAGCTGGATTTAGGAGTTCCTCAAAGTGCTCCTTCCACCGCCCTATTACCTCCTCAGTTGAGCTCAACAACGTCCCATCCTTACTGTACACAGCTTGGATGGTTCCCCGCTTCCCCCTTCTGAGGTGGCGGACGGTTTTCCAGAAGCGCCTTGGTGCCGACCGAAAGTCCTTCTCCATGTCTTCTCCGAACTTCTCCCACACCCGCTGCTTTGCCTCTTTCACGGCAGAGGCTGCAGTCCTTCGGGCCCGTCGGTACCTTGCAACTGCCTCCGGAGTCCTCTGGGATAACATATCCCGGAAGGACTCCTTCTTCAGTCGGACAGCTTCCCTGACCACCGGTGTCCACCACGGTGTTCGAGGGTTACCGCCCCTTGAGGCACCTAAGACCCTAAGACCACAGCTCCCTGCCGCAGCTTCAGCAATGGAAACTTTGAACAATGTCCACTCAGGTTCAATGCCCCCAGCCTCCACAGGGATGCACGAAAAGCTCCGCCGGAGGTGTGAGTTGAAGGTCTGTCGGACAGGAGCTTCCTCCAGACGTTCCCAATTTACCCGCACCACCCGTTTGGGCTTACCCGGTCTGTCCAGAGTCTTCCCCCACCCCCTGACCCAACTCACCACCAGATGGTGATCAGTTGACAGCTCCGCCCCTCTCTTCACCCGAGTGTCCAAAACATACGGCCTCAAATCAGATGAAACGATTATAAAATCGATCATTGACTTTCGGCCTAGGGTGCTCTGGTACCAAGTACACTTATGAGCATCCCTATGTTCGAACATGGTGTTTGTTATAGACAATCCATGACTAGCACAGAAGTCCAATAACAGACAACCACTCTGGTTTAGATCAGGGAGGCCGTTCCTCCCAATCACGGGTGGAAAGAATAGAAAGTGAAAAGTAACTCAGGCTGCATATGTGGCTAAATGGTTGAACTGAAAGCAAGGTAATATGTATAAAATCACAGCAAGAAAAAGATAGGAAGATCAAAGCTGCCCAAGCTCTTTATGTTGATTGAACCAAAGTCAAGGGCTTTGAATGCAAAAAAGGATCACCCCTAGTTTTCAGTTTCCCCTTGCATGTCAAAAATAAGTTTGTTGAATCTGGCATGTTAAAAGCCCAGTAGCACTCTTTTCATTTGTAGACCCAAACCAAGAATGGAAATGAAATCGCTCTAACTGCAAACCACCATCATTAACACATACGTCATACTGTATGTGGGAGCAGCTAACATCTTGCCTGTGGCCAATCTGCAATCATGACAGAGAGAGAACATAATCGGCTGAGCCTTTGCATACCTTTTAAAGCATTTTCTTTTAGCATTCAAATTGCATACATAACACATTGTTATGTACAAGCCAGAGCTACTGAATATAATCATACTAATAAAGGCAGGAATCTCTGTATGTGAGTCCATCCAGCTGTCTAGTGGGGACCCACATGAGCGACGTCACCTCAGTGGCGATTTTTGGTACGGGCGAACCGGCCAGGTGTTTTTACATGGGGGCTGGCACGAGAACTTAAGAACAAAAACAAATCAGATCAGCGCCCCCAGCAGCTGCAGGCACCCTGCTTGGGTACAGCTTTATCAATACTAGTTAAATAGTTGTACAGTTTTATTCCCAACTTGTATATATTTTAAATTATTTGTTCTTATATTCTATCCTATTATTTACTCATGTATATTGTATCCTATTACAACCCCAAATCAGAAAAAGTTGGGACAGTATGAAAAACAAATAAAAAAAGAAAGTAGTGATTTCTAAATGTACTTTGACTTGTATTTCATTGCAGACAATGTGAACACAAAATATTTCATATTTTGTCCGGTCAACTTAATTTAATTTGTAAATATACATCCTTTCCTGTCATTCAGACCTCCAACACATTCCAAAAAAGGTTGGGACAGGAGAAATTTAGGGCTAGCAATCAGGTAAATTGGTTAAATAATGATGTGATTTGAAACAGGTGATGTCAACAGGTGATTGTAATTATGATTTGGTACAAAAGCAGCATCCAAGAAAGGTCTAGTCCTTTAGGAGCAAAGATGGGCCGAGGATCGCCAATTTGCCAACAAATACGTGAGAAAATTATTGAAATGTTTAAAAACAATGTTCCTCAAAGAAAGATAGGAAGACATTTGCTTATTTCACCTTCAAAAGTGCATAACATAATTAAAAGATTCAAGGAATGAGGAGGAATTTCAGTGCGTAAAGGACAAGGGCGCAAGCCTAAGCTGAACAACCGTGATCTCCGATCCCTCAGGCGGCACTGCATCAAGAATCGTCATTCATCTATAAGTGATATCACCAGATGGGCTCAGGACTACTTTGGCAAACCTTTGTCAAGTACCACAATACGTAGTTACAGCCACAAATGCCAGTTAAAACTGTACTGTGCCAAAAGGAAGCCCTATGTTAACAGTGTCCAGAAGCAGGTCGAAAATCAAGCTGGAACTGCTCCTTCTTGAAGCCTGAAGAACTTCTGTTGTGTAATCTGGATGCAGCGTTTTTCTGTTGCATTTGTTTTCGGGGTTTGCGTGCTTTCTTTTTTGCATCGTTTGTGTATTTGCAGCGCGTTTATGTATTTGGTTGTGTGTATTTGCAGCACGTTTGCTGAATGCTGCGCATGTGTTGTCAAATGAGTGAAGTTGTTTTCTTAATTTGCTTGTGTTTTGTCTATTTGCATGTGTTTTCTTAAGTTGCAGGGTGTTTGTCCCTGTCGGCCACCGTAATTCCATTGTAGCAGACTATTTTCCAATATCGGAATGAAATGATGAGAGTCTTACTAAAATTGGGGCGATCCCATCGTCTCCATCGTTTGGTGTAAGGTGGTCATAACACTCAGTCCCAGTCAGTCTTTTTCCCGTCTTGACGTTCCGACAAAATCAAGTCTTGGTACTGAAGTTAAATCACTACTACACAACTACTACAACTAATCCAGTACCAAAAAGGAAGCAGCAACAAGTAGAGACAGTGTTGTTTATGGTTGCTATAGTGCTGCGCTAAGCTAAACACTAAAGAGGGAAAGTTGCTGATTTTCAACCCTTCTGAAGCGATTCACCCAACAGGAGTTTTACCGGTGGATAAACTGGTACTGGAGACATTCATTGAATGTAGAAAAATTGGCAAACTTTCCCTTAAGTTACTCGCTAATGCTAGCGGTACCTAGCTAGCTTGATCACATTTTTTAAAACAAATTTAGTTGTAGTATTGCAATGTATGACCTGCAAGATCCCCAGTTTCCACATATTATAACAGTCTTTAACATTAGATGTGAGATGGTGTCACACTTTAGTCTTTTCAAAGTCTGTTCAAAGTCTTGTAGTGTATGGTGGGCGTAAATATACTGATACAGGTCTTCAACAGTTTTTAATGTTCATCCAATAGCTCAAATTGTGAAAGTACAAATTCCTATTAATATAACTAAGAAGTGTTTGTGCCAGCCAGTGTATGGAAAAAAGTCATTTTGGGCCGAAACGTGTCATATGAGTTGCAATTCCGGCCGGGCCCAGCGCTCCTCATGAGGTCTTGGCCTCTCATTCAGTGGACGCTTGGATACGTTTGTGACCCTCAAAAGGATAAGTGGTTTACAAAAAGGATGGATGGAAGGATTTGGTTTTACCACGGCTTACTTTTTTGTCACTCACTGGAGACAGAAAATCAAAATTGGTCAAAGAGGAGTAAAGCCCGGGTGGAGCAGAGGCTCGATGAGCAATCTGCAATCAACACAAATGACAGCCAAGTATCCTCAGGAATGAAGTCCACGATGGATGATTTCATCAATGCCAACGTTCAGTGCCAATGCAGATGGTAGTGTTCCCTTCATGTAGCTTAGCAAGAGTACGGAGGTCGGGTGGTAGAGTGGTGTTTAACCTGACTTTCATTATTAGGGAGACAGAGTTAAGGTCTTGCTTTCATAAACACACATTTATCATCAGTTTTTAACATGTAGCTTCACAAACCTTCTCATGCTTTTCCAGTATGGCCTGCAGGCGTGTAGAACTGTATGACAGCTTCCCTACGTTTTGCCGGTCAAGTCATATTTCCTTTAGCCACACACAACTCATTATAGCAGGACCATTTTTAGTAATGTAAACTGGCAGCTTGGCAGTTTAGCCATAACAGTTAACAGTCACCTCAGTCATTTATTTCATGGCAACTCAATATCCAGTATATGGAGGGTCTGAGTGGCAGATGCTTCATGAACTTTCTTTGGATTTCATACGACACTAGTGAGGCCCTTGATCCTGTGTCTTTCTGCATCTTCACAGAGTCCAGGTCTTCGTCTTTTTATTAACTGTATCCATAATCTTCCCCAAATTTCCAAATACTTTAAATGAGACCATTATGTTTATAATGTTACAATGTACGATGTTTGTATTAAACGTGGCCAAAGCTTAAAATAATGAGGTAAACAGATGTAAAACTAATCCCTGAGCAAGGAAGCAAAAACCTCAGATTTAAGACTGTTCTGAACAATCTGCTTTCAACAGTTTGTTCTGCTCCCAGATCGAGGTGACGTCAATGGGTGCTGGATTTCTATATACGGTCATCTGCTCCAGGCAGCTACTGCAGGTTTTACATTACATACACTGCTACATGTGGCTACATGCTAACAGTCAGGAAAACCTTTAATCTAGGTTGCAGATGTTATTAATTTCTCGCCAATTTCTGATCACATTCCTGCTGGAACATGCCGGTTGTGGAATTTTTAGTTTAGAAGCTTTCATTGGTGATTTTTTTAACAGTAAAAAGTGCTGCTTTACACCGTTTCAGTCATCCCCAGCTGCGACAGATGGTAAAGAGACAGTGAGAACCGAGCACAGATGAGGAGACCCAGAAACGCTGACCAATCAGAGCTGACTAATCTTTTTTGGGACGGGGGTTTAAAGAGGCAGGTGCTCCAACAGAACTTTTCAGAAAGAGGATGATACAGGTGAAGCAGCCATGGGCAGTATGAGACAAATAAAGTTTTTGAACATTAAAGCACGTAAATGTGTTCTAGTAGAAAAACAAAATATATACAGTACAAGTATGAACCTGAATATTAGCATAATAGGTCACCTTTAACTATAATTTATTTGCCACGGTCATTGTTGCACATATTGTAGAAAAACAAAACCTTAAAAACACATGTTCATTGAACGCTATATAGGGTTTCACAAATTATACGTTTTTTTGTCCAGCAATAATGTTGGACAGTGAGCCCCTATGGGTAGTAAGCAACTTTTCACTGCAATTGTCTCCCTTTCCTACAAACAATAATTAGAATTTGAATGATGACTTCTACTTTTGCTTCCACTTTGAAGGTGCAGTTTAACTTTGCATGTGCTGTCTTGATTTGAGCACATCAAATTCAGCCTCTCGGAGCACATAGTCACCTCATGTGGCTTTGAAACCTCACATAAGCTGCTGATTGCCAGAACTCTTCCATTGCTTACAAAGGCTGCTAATTGTCATTCAGCTGCCTATAACCCACTGTTGTAGAAGTGCTTGTGATTGAGTTACTTCAAAGTCCTTATTCCAGCAGGCATTCATTTTGTCCACACCTTATACAGTTTAAGACAAATCCTTTCAAAATGTGTCCGAAGCACTAAGGGAATAATAATAATATAATAATATATATATATATATATATATATATATATATATATATATATATATATATATATATATATATATCTTCATAGCAGTCTAGATTTGAATAGTACCATTGCTCATTTTCATTCATGCTTCCCTCTCCAACAAAAGGTTGCACTTTCATTTTAGTTCCTCCAGCAATAACAACCAGTGAGGGAGTTATCAAAGAGCAGTGTAACTTTCCTAAGTGGTCGGATTGTGGATGGGAGTGTTTGATGGGTAAATTGGGAGCTGTGGGGGCTGGAGACTCCACCGCCTTGAGCTAGCGCCATGCCAACGCCGAACAATCTGTAATTGGCACCAAATAGAGACACCCGACTGCCACCCATAAGGGGAGTCAGAGAAGGAGAGGCACAGAGGAGTCTGAAGTACAAGATGGCAAGACCAGTGAGGGATCTGCTACTGTGACCAATATGAATCAAATCTCTCAACCCTCTGCTGTTTTTCTCCTTTTCTTTCCTTTCCATCTGTCTGTTGTTCCTTTTTATACATCTCTATATGATTCTCTATTTTGTATTTCATTATTTTCCAATATAATAATCCTTTTTCTTCTTTCAGTTCTCTCTTTCTCTAGCTTCACTGTCTCTCTTTCCAGTTTCATTATTCCATCATTATCATTCTCACTCTTGTTTTTACAATTCAAACACTCTGGGCCATTGGTTTAGGGGAAATAAGAATATTGATAACTGCGGTTTTGTTTTCTATTTGCTATTCAATTCAATTTTATTTGTGGTATCAAATCATAAGAGGAGTTATCTCAAGACACTTTACAGATAGAGTAGGTTTAGACCACACTCTAGAATTTACAAAAATCCAACAATTCCCCCAAGAGCAAGCATTTAGTGCAACAGTGGCAAGGAAATCTTCCTTTTAGGCAGAAACCTCGGACAGACCCAGGCTAATGGTGGGCGGTTGTCTGACCGTGCCGGTTGAGGGTGTGATGAGCAGTGGCAATTATAGTAACAATGAAGTGGAACTATGACGAACTATGACTAGAAATAATAGTTGTAGCATTTCAGGGCGCCACCTAGTCTCGCTTTGCCAGATCTTCCTCCACACAGCCCACACAACCTTCCGGGATGAGAGAAAAATGTGCTCTGGTTTATCTCTTAAAACCAATCGCAATCGTCATGGGCGGCGCTAAACTCCACACGGAGCCTCTGCAAAATAGCCTCGGTAAGGAACTTGTTTTGGTGGAACATGTGTATGTTCAAAATTTGTTTTAGTCGTTCAACAGAAAACTCAGATTGAACAGATAGTCTAGCTAGTTGTCTGGATTTACCCTGCAGAGATCTGAGGAGCAGTTAAAGGAGAACTCTGGCCATTTTTTACGATAATCTTGCTAAATATAACTATGCGAGACCTGTCTATAGCAAAAACAATTAGCGCAATAGCAGCTACCTAGACAGAGCTTAACAGACACAAAATGCAATTAAAATGTCTGTGTAACATGAACAGGGCCCTTACATGACAACAAGATGCATTTTCAACATTCACCTACCCTGTTAGCTGCTAGCTAGCTAGCTAGCTGTCGTCTGGGACGAGAGAGTGTTCAGTCAGGCTTCAGTAATAATCATCATGCACCAGTCCCGTGTGTATTTGTAGCATATATGTGGATATATATGATATATATCCATTTTTTGTGCGATCCATCTGGCGTCGGAGAGTAGTATTCTCTGCTGTGGGGATCGTTGTGGTAGTTTCCGACCGGCAGCCGTGCTTATGCTTCCTGCCCACCATCCTCGCTTGCCGCGCCGACAACAATCGTGAGAGCGCCCGCTGGTCGTAGCTGTCCTCCAGAGGACCGGTGATGCATTCGCAGCGATTTTTTTTTGGTTTATTTCTCCTCAAAAATAGGTAATTGAGCGCTGTAGTGGTTATGAGCATATTATTGACTATGTAACTACATGGAAACGGGCAGAATTATGCCTGTGCCTTGTTCAGTAAAACACTAACAGACAGCTAGCAGCAGTCTCGTGCTGAAGTCCCGTGTGAATTCAGTTGTAGCAAGATAAATAACAGTGTAGGTGGAGGAGGGTACAGTGTAGCATGAAGAGCGGAGGTGTTCACAAGGGAAGACGCTTGGAGTAACGTAACTATGGAGAATATCAAAGATATTGAACACATGGAAGAGGCTTTTGAGTTTGATGGTCGTCCTTATTTATTCGAACCAGAGTATACAGACAAAGAACAGTTGGAAAGAACCAGACAGACAAAGGGGCAACAGGCAGATGAAGCAGCTGCTCCAAGATCACACATTTTGGGCAACTGGTGGTGTTCGTGTGGGTGTTGTGCCGCGAAGGCATCACCGGTCCTCCGGAGGACATCCTCCAGACCAGCGGGCACTCTCGTGATTATTGTTGGCAGAGAATACTACAACGCCAGATGCATCACACACAAAATGGATATATATCATATTCATATATATGCTACAAATAGCTACACACAGGACTGCTGCATGATGATTATTACTGAAGCCTGACTGAACACTCTCTCGTCCCAGACGACAGCTAGCTAGCTAGCAGCTAACAGGGTAGGTGAATGTTGAAAATGCATCTTGTTGTCATGTAAAGGCCCTGTTCATGTTACACAGACATTTTAATTGCATTTTGTGTCTGTTAAGATACACAAAGGCACTATTTAATTTATGCCCCCATAACTGCCATTTAGCTAAATGGGAATGGGTGGGCATTAGCTGCAGCAGCTCTGTCTATGTGGCTAATTGTTTTTGCTATAGACAGGTCTTGCATAGTTATATTTAGCAAGATTAACGTAAAAATTGGCTGGAGTTCTTCTTTAACCATAGTCCTCAGAATTCCACTGGAGTTTAAAATTCCAACACGAAGAAAGTGGAAGGAAACAGACATTGGCATTGGAAAAGACATGCATCCGGCAGAATTTCCTGCGGCACCAAAGCAATTCCGGACAGCCTGTTCGCACATAATTCCGTGAAATGATCACGTGCTGTTAACACCGCATTATGTGGTGGCGGCACGGAATGTGTGAAAATTCTGTGTGGCCACCACGGAAAACAATGCCAATGTAAAGTCAATGAGAAGATGACGTAGCATTAGGAGCAACTATGGTAGCGAGTAGTATGAAAGGCCGAAAATCCGCATAGGGAGGTTGGTTGGGGTGGTGGGATGGGTCAAACACAGGACTTTCACCCAGGAGACCGGGGATCGTGTCCTGCGTGTCACGTACCAAACCCAACCGTCCCGTTCTTCTTTTGCTAAACCAAACTGTCCCGTGTTATTGTTTTCCTAAACGCAACCATCCTGTTGTTTTCCTGCGTGTCATGGAATCGTAAGCCCACCCACGACCTTTTCCTTAACTTAAGGAACCGTGTTCATTTCACGGAATTCTTCCGTGGGCCCATCACGGACTTTTTGGCGATTCTGTGAAACTGCCACAGATTTTGAGTTAAGGGGCTGTGTTCATTTCACAGAATTCTGTGAGATCAGGTTAATTCCAGAAGTGGAACATCAAGGATATAGACTAGGTGCCACCCTAATCCAAGGAAAGCTGCGGTTATTTGGTCATTCTATACTCATATCTGTAGGTTTTAATTTGGTCTCATCAAGTACATCTGCTGTTGCATGTAGTCTGGATCAACTGAAATAGCACATTGCCAGGATAAAGCCTGACATGTCCGCTCTCTGTTCTGCTCTCTCAGTTCCTTCCTGAGGCTATTTTGAAGAGCCACCGTTGCTGCGTCTGGAGCTTAGTGCTGCATGACAATTGTGAATGGTTTAAAAAAGTGCAAACAACCCAGATAGTTTTTTTCCTCTTATCTTGGAATGTATGTGTGGTCCAGCCAGACCTTACTCCGCAGAGCTGTGGAGATAGAGCTGGCAATGCGAGACTATGTTGTATGGAACCATGACAGAAAGCATAGTGGGAGTATGGGAACAATAAATATACAGAGACAGCTTAATTTGTAGATGGATTCTCTTTGTCAGCACTAGAAACATTGTGTACTGTGTTGTTGGAACAGGCGATGGTGTTTTGGCATACTTTGTACTGATGTTAACAATGCAGTGTTTGTTAGAAATGTCAATATGCTGCTGCCCCATTTGCTAAATTGATTGAGACAGCTCCTATACATTTGTAGCTGCAGTGCTAATACACAGCAATGTGATGTAAACTTCACTCTGTGTCCTCTTTGCAAACACTTGGTTTTCATGTTACCTGTATCTGTTCTGTAAATGCATCCTTCACATAGCCTTTAATTCAATCCAATTCAATTTTATTTATAGTGTCAAATCATAACAAGAGTTATCTCAGGACACTTTACAGATAGAGTAGGTGTAGACCACACTATAATTTACAAAGACCCAACAACCTCATGGGGTTGACAGAAATTGAAGAAATTGCAAGAGTTTCTCAATAAATTTCATTGTACGGAAGTGATTGGTGAAACCAATGGATGCCTGCATCATAGAAGAAACACATTTTTTAAACCTGGCAGCTCTGTGGAGCTGTGATATAAAGCATATAAAAATGTAATATATGTTTCCCAAGTCATTCCTGAGCATTCTGTTCTACTAGCACTTGTAGTGAAGGAAGGCCGCTCAACATGCAGCCCCAGCTCTGTGTGTGTGTGTGAGAGAGAGAGAGAGCACTCAGTAGCCCAAGGCCCCCCAGAGTGTTTCACTGTAGGTGTGCAGATGAAAGCGCTGCTGGTGAACGTGCATATACACACATAGACACACACAAACATGTACACACACTCATACAGAGAGAGAATGTTTAAGTGGTGCACAGCAGCTGAGCTGAATTGCGTCCGTAACTTCAGTTTGACATCTGGCTTAAATCCCCCCCGAGAAGAACACACACACACACACACACACACACACACACACACACACACACACACACACACACACATATCAATGAATAACTACTCATTTATTTGATTTGGGATATTCATATTGAATATTAATCTATAATCCCTTATAAGTTAATAATCATTTGCACTCATGAAAATAGAGCAGCACTTTTCTGAGCAGAAAACGCTCAAATTGAATGGATTAAATATTCAAATTTAACGTATAAAGTCATGTAATCATCAATTATGTTTAAATTAAGATTTAGTATTTCATTATCAAAATGAAAGCCGTACAGTTCAAAGCTGTACACTGACCTGAGATTCTGTTCATGAACAAGATAGAGGGACATGCAACGACTGTATCAATAAATGAAAGGATTTATTAATCAGATAATACAAATCAAATAACCAGGTACTGTAACTTAGAAAAAGAGGAATCTCCGGGAACCATCACCTTATCGTGGTGGAGAGGTTTGGGTGTCCCTATGAACCTGAGGGCTGTGTTGTCTGGAGCTTTGTGCTCCTGGTAGGGTCTCCCATGGCAAAGTGGTCTCAGGTGAGGGGCCAGACGAAGAATGGTTCAAAAGACCCTATGAATAAACGAGGAAGGGATAGAGAGACCCTGCCCGGAGGAAGCCCGGGGCCCCCGTCTGGAGCCAGGCCCAGAGGGAGGGCTCGTCAGCGAGCGTCTGGTGGCCGGGTTTGCCACGGAGCCCGGCCGGGCACAGCCCGAAAAAGCTACGTGGCACCTATCTCTCCAGCCCATGGGCCCACCACCTGTGGGAGGAACCGCTGGGGTCGGGTGCGCTGCCACACGGGTGGCGGTGAAGGTCAGGGGCCTCGACGGACCAGACCCGGGCAGCAGAGGCTGGCTCTGGGGACATGGAATGTCACCTCGCTGTGGGGGAAGGAGCCGGAACTTGTGCGTGAGGTGGAGCGCTACCAGTTGGATCTGGTGGGGCTTACCTCTACGCATAGTCTCGGTTCTGGAACCGTACTCCTGGAGAGGGGTTGGACTCTTTTCTTCTCCGGAGTTGCCCAGGGTGTGAGGCGCCAGGCGGGTGTGGGGATACTCACAAGTCCCCGGCTGAGCGCCGCAACGTTGGAGTTTACCCCGGTGGACGAGAGGGTCGCCTCCCTACGCCTGCGGGTTGTTGGGGGGAAAACTCTGACTGTTGTTTGTGCATATGCACCAAACAAGAGTTCAGAGTATTCGGCCTTCTTGGAGACCTTGAATGGAGTCCTGTATGGGGCTCCGGAGGGGGACTCCATAGTTCTGCTGGGGGACTTCAACGCACATGTGGGCAATGACGGAGATACATGGAGAGGCGTGATTGGGAGGAACGGCCTCCCGGATCTAAACCAGAGTGGTTGTCTGTTATTGGACTTCTGTGCTAGTCATGGATTGTCTATAACAAACACCATGTTCGAACATAGGGATGCTCATAAGTGTACTTGGTACCAGAGCACCCTAGGCCGAAGGTCAATGACCGATTTTATAATCGTTTCATCTGATTTGAGGCCGTATGTTTTGGACACTCGGGTAAAGAGAGGGGCGGAGCTGTCAACTGATCACCATCTGGTGGTGAGTTGGGTCAGGGGGTGGGGGAAGACTCTGGACAGACCTGGTAAGCCCAAACGGGTGGTGCGGGTAAATTGGGAACGTCTGGAGGAAGCTCCTGTCCGACAGACCTTCAACTCACACCTCCGGCGGAGCTTTTCGTGCATCCCTGTGGAGGCTGGGGGCATTGAACCTGAGTGGACAATGTTCAAAGTTTCCATTGCTGAAGCTGCGGCAGGGAGCTGTGGTCTTAGGGTCTTAGGTGCCTCAAGGGGCGGTAACCCTCGAACACCGTGGTGGACACCGGTGGTCAGGGAAGCCGTCCGACTGAAGAAGGAGTCTTTCCGGGATATGTTATCCCAGAGGACTCCAGAGGCAGTTGCAAGGTACCGACGGGCCCGAAGGACTGCAGCCTCTGCCGTGAAAGAGGCAAAGCAGCGGGTGTGGGAGAAGTTCGGAGAAGACATGGAGAAGGACTTTCGGTCGGCACCAAGGCGCTTCTGGAAAACCGTCCGGCACCTCAGAAGTGGGAAGCGGGGAACCATCCAAGCTGTGTACAGTAAGGATGGGACGTTGTTGACCTCAACTGAGGAGGTAATAGGGCGGTGGAAGGAGCACTTTGAGGAACTCCTAAATCCAGCTGATGCGCGCTCTTTGTTAGAGGCAGAGCTGGAGGATGATGGGGGATTGTCGTCAATTTCCCTGGTGGAGGTCACTGAGGTAGTCAAACAACTCCACAGTGGCAAAGCCCCAGGGATTGATGAGATCCGTCCAGAAATGTTGAAAGCTCTGGGTGTGGAGGGGCTGTCTTGGTTGACACGCCTACTCAACATTGCGTGGAAGTCTGGGACAGTGCCAAAGGAGTGGCAGACCGGGGTGGTGGTTCCCCTCTTCAAAAAGGGGGACCAGAGGCTGTGTACCAATTACAGGGGTATCACACTTCTCAGCCTCCCTGGTAAAGTCTACTCCAAGGTGCTGGAAAGGAGGGTTCGGCCGATAGTCGAACCTCAGGTGGAAGAGGAACAATGCGGATTCCGTCCTGGTCGTGGAACAACGGATCAGCTCTTTACTCTAGCAAGGATCCTGGAGGGAGCCTGGGAGTATGCCCATCCAGTCTACATGTGTTTTGTGGATCTGGAGAAGGCATATGACCGGGTCCCCCGGGAGACTTTGTGGGAGGTGCTGCGGGAGTATGGGGTGAGGGGGTCCCTTCTCAGGGCCATCCAATCTCTGTATGACCAAAGCGAGAGCTGTGTCCGGGTTCTCGGCAGTAAGTCGGACACGTTTCAGGTGAGGGTTGGCCTCCGCCAGGGCTGCGCTTTGTCACCAATCCTGTTCGTAGTATTTATGGACAGGATATCGAGGCGTAGTCGTGGTAGGGAGGGGTTGCAGTTCGGTGGGCTCGGGATCTCATCGCTGCTCTTTGCAGATGATGTGGTCCTGATGGCATCATCGGCCTGTGACCTTCAGCACTCACTGGATCGTTTTGCAGCCGAGTGTGAAGCGGCTGGGATGAGGATCAGCACCTCTAAATCTGAGGCCATGGTTCTCAGCAGGAAACCGATGGAGTGCCTTCTCCAGGTAGGGAATGAGTCCTTACCCCAAGTGAAGGAGTTTAAGTACCTTGGGGTCTTGTTCGCGAGTGAGGGGACAATGGAGCGGGAGATTGGTCGGAGAATCGGCGCAGCGTGGGCGGTATTACATTCAGTTTATCGCACCGTTGTGACGAAAAGAGAGCTGAGCCGGAAGGCAAAGCTCTCGATCTACCGGTCAGTTTTCGTTCCTACCCTCACCTATGGTCATGAAGGTTGGGTCATGACCGAAAGAACGAGATCCAGGGTACAAGCGGCCGAAATGGGTTTCCTCAGGAGGGTGGCTGGCGTCTCCCTTAGAGATAGGGTGAGAAGCTCAGTCATCCGTGAGGAGCTCGGAGTAGAGCCGCTGCTCCTTCACGTCGAAAGGAGCCAGTTGAGGTGGTTCGGGCATCTGGTAAGGATGCCCCCTGGGCGCCTCCCTAGGGAGGTGTTCCAGGCACGTCCAGCTGGGAGGAGGCCTCGGGGAAGACCCAGGACTAGGTGGAGGGATTACATCTCCAACCTGGCCTGGGAACGCCTCGGGATCCCCCAGTCAGAGCTGGTTAATGTGGCTCGGGAAAGGGAAGTTTGGGGTCCCTTGCTGGAGCTGCTCCCCCCGCGACCCGACCACGGATAAGCGGACGACGATGGATGGATGGATGGATGTAGAGGAATTACCGTATAGTACAGGAGAAGCTCGCAGGTAGTTTGGATTTACATTAGCTGTTTAGTTTAATTACTAATGTTAACTAGCATTTTAGTTAGCAATAATTAGCCTGTGCCTATGTTATCTCCTTACATATACCTACTCTCTCCGTCTCTGATAGATTGGGAATGATTGAGATTTCTCTTGGCACAGCTACCAGAAGACTTACAACGTTCAGAGACGTTGTTCACGTCACATCTAGGGCGGGAAGCTCAGTTTGCAGCTGCGCAGTAACGCTCAGTAACACTTGACCATCACCGGAAAAGGGCTGGTAAGAGGCTTCACTTGTCTCCGTCAAAAACAGCGGGATCGCTGTGTCCATTTTCTATATACTGTCTATGCTTCGGCCTGTGGGGGCCGTCCTCTCTGATGGTGGCACACAGAAAGAGCAAAGGTTTCGTCCTCTGACTGATCTGTGCCCACCTTCAGGACGAATCAACAAGCCACGTCCTCACTGGCGATAGAAGAAGATTGCTTTGCAGGAACAGAGTCTGTTTGGCTGGCTGGCCCACTTCCATACCTGCCAACACTCCCGTTTTTCCCAGGTTTCTCCCATTTTTTAGCCCTATCTCCCAGACCCCTCCCGGTTTGTTATTTTTCCCGGGAAACTCCCATAACTTGCATGGCCCAAACCAGTTGCCAGATCTTGTATGAAACGCATCCTATTCACATAATCCACACACCATATACAATTTTCAACCCGTTTGTCACCTCAACCTGGCAACCTGTAACCCAGTTGCGCAGTTGATCTCTGTGCAAACTTTGCGGAAAGTTCAGACCCAAAAGCGAGCCGATAAAACTGGCAGGTGAAGGCAGTGTTCCCGCAAGGAAATCGAAATATAGCTGTCAATTTCAACAGTGTTGGGCGCAACAATTTACATGCATCTTACCTAGGCTGAAGCCTGAGCTTATTACACCTACCCTTTTTACATGAATTATATTCTTTCATACGAAGATGAAAGTTACAGAAACTAAGTATACACTATATAACCCAGTACAACACCCCATCCCATACCTTTTGTGTACCTTCTGGTATTCACACTTCTGTTTTATATTTGTTAATCACCTTATGTTTAAATAATTTTTTTAATTGGTTGATTGTGACATTTTCATGTCAATTTCTAATTCATTCCACAGTTTAACTCCACACACCGAAACACATCTTTGTTTTACATTTGTTCTGCTATTTGGTTTAGTGAAACTACAGCTTCCTCTCAGTTCATATTGACATTCTCTTATTTGAAACAGCCTCTGGATACAGTCTGGCAACATGCTATTATATACTTTGTACATTAGTGATGCTATTGTAAGCTACAAGTTCACTAAACTTAAAATAGTAGAGGATGAATGAGAACGAAAAGGCTGCATGTGTGTCTCAGTGTGGGGCACTTCGTCTGATTTAGCCTTGGATGTGGCCTTCTAGGCCCAGCTGAATCAGTCCAGCCCTCATTTCAATCAGGAGAGACTTTGTTTGCAGATATGCAAAAGAACAACATTTATTATACAACTGCATGACAAAAATGTATGAGTCTTTTGGAGATTAGACTCCATCAAATTAATATTTTTTAAAGTGCTAGAGAATAGGAAACATATCCCCCGATGGAGTCTAGACACTGGTGGCGGCGGAGAAGAGACCGGGGACCAGACCGACGAGGCAACAGAATGGCCAGCCGGGAGAATCATGAAGACTGGAGGCGGCAGGGGGGGTGGAGGGTTGAGCGCTTTTCCTGCAACGAAAAACTGAACAGCAAAGGAGAACATATTTAAGCAGAGCTGTAGTGCTGTGATTGGTCCTTGAATTCCGTGGTCATGACTGATTGGTTTAAGTGAAAGTATGGCTTCTAAACAGCTGATTTGATTTACGGAGAAAGAGTACGGATTAGGTTAATGACGTCTTCCTGAAAGAATTTGCGCTGAGCTTCATGTCTTGCTGGTATTTGAGCTGTGTGTGTGTGCTGAGAGCACAGATGATCATCAAAAAGAAGAGAAAAAAAGGCCCCAGGTCAAGGTTTGTGTCAACTTTTAAACTAGCAGTTTCTGATGGGCTGTCCTCAAAGGGAGGAGCACAGTACTTCCCTCCTCCTCCTTGGAGTGTTAAAGGTCCCGTGGCATGAAGATTTCACTTCGTGAGGTTTTTAACATTAATATGAGTTCCCCCAGCCTGCCTATGGTCCCCCAGTGGTTAGAAATGGTGATAGGTGTAAACCGAGCCCTGGGTATCTGCTCTGCCTTTGAGAAAATGAAAACTCAGATGAGCCGATCTGGAATCTGCCCCTTATGATGTCATAAGGGGCACGGAACATTACATTTTCCTGGATTAACATTATAACATGGCCTATAGATAACAATAACAGGAAAGGTTAAACAGCAACACTTTACATCTTGCATAGTATACATTCATTAATACATCAAGGGTTATAACATTAGATTTAATCAGCACATTACAGCAATACTTTGATAATACATCTTTGTGTAAGCATACTTTTAATATGGCAAAAATAGCAAGAGGAGTTGTGACATTAGGAATCAGAATAATATAATATGTCAGCACTATAATATATATATATATATATATATATATATATATATATATATATATATATATATATATATATATATATAATATGATCAATGGAAATCAGTCTACATTTAGCAGTTTGAAACAGAAATTATTCCTGAATACTAGAAGTAGTGTGACTTTGGACACTACAATGCATATTTATATACTTGAAAATAATAACTTGGCTGTCTGCTATTCTTGGTTGTTAAGCACTTTGTCAGGAATTTCACTTTTCACAAAAAGATAAAGTTAGGAAGGCAACAAGGAAAGGAATAACTATCTGTGGCTTCCTGATGAAGCTGGCTTTGGTTAATCAAAGAAAAACACAGAGTTGCTTGATTGATCAAGAGATATAAACAAGATATAAAGTTGTGAACCTTTTTGCTGAGGTGGAAAGGGCTGTTTCTCCAAAGTTAACTAGGTGAAAGCCACTTTCTCACAGATAGCCCATCATGCCAGGCATCCTCTTATGACAAATCTTTGTCAGCGAGAAGGGCCAAAATGCTTGATTTAGAGTGTTTTCACATCTGTTTTCAATCTGGAAATGCATTAGGATGACATTAGTTATTACGTTTGGGTTATAAGAAAGTTGAGGAGTACATTTAAAACGTGTTTTATCCAATGGCAGTCAATTTAGATGGGTCACAGGTTATCTTGCAGCGCCAGTTCAATACACTATTTATGTCACTAGAAAAATAGTCTTTGGATAATTAAGGTGAATTAAAAATAATACCACCGATTTGAGGCTGCACACACACACACACACACATGCACACACACACACACACACACACACACACACACATACACACACACACACACACACACACACACACACACACACACTTGCTTAGTCTCTCCCTCTCCCTCACTCAACATGGATGAACTCCTATGCTTCCAGAACCACTGCCATAATGTGATTGGCTTTCAGCTATAGTGACGTCACCCAGTTGAGTCATAGCTAAGTAAAACACAGACCTTCATTGCTGCTGGTGTGTGTAAGTGTTACATGATTATCCAACCAACATTTTCTCCATCTAGGGGTGTCATTTCTTTTGGAGATGATGGGGAGTTTTTTGCCCCAATTTATGAAATTGCTTCTTTTAAAGTTGGAGAATGTGATCTGGTTTCATAAAACTGTTGTTCACTGTGCAAACACCGATTGATTATAGTGTGGCCTTGTTTGCACTTTTTCTGAGACCTTCCCACAAATCTCCATTTTCATGAGGATTGGTGGGCCTGCAGTCTATATCCACGATACAGGGAGGTTGGTCAGGGGGGTGGATGGGTCAAACAACACAGGACTTTCACCACCGAGACTGGGGATCGTGTCCCACATGTCACGTTTCCTAAAGCTAACCATCCCGTTCTTTTCCTAAACCCAACCCGGTGTTCATTTCATGCCAGACTGACAGTAAGAATCGTGCTGTGATCACAAAATCTGCTTCCCATTGAAAAAAATTACATAAACGTGTCCGTGTACACGAATCAATAGGTAAAAAATTATATGACCATTTCACAAACTGCCGTGAGACCGTGTTGGGAGGAAGGTCTGGCAAAGCGAGACTACTGGGCCTGAAGCATCACCATGACCCAGCCCTAACCCGAACCTTAAACACATTTACACATCTACCATTTACACATGTAGAAATTCCAGTTTTTGTTGTTTTTATAGCTTTGTTAGTTGTTTTTTTTGTTTTTTATTTTTCATTACCACATTTCTTTCTCACTGGAATTACAGCCCATTTTCTATCTTTACATACTGTTACAAAAACAGTGAAATTAAAGTTCAAACCTTAAAAACACTATATCAAATTACAGATATGTTGCTCAGCTGCAAGACAAACCACCATCATTTTGGTTAAATAATCACTTGTGTTGCATGAGAGGACAAAAGGTGTGATATACTGTAGATGTGAACTTGTGATTAAATGCAGTATCTGGGTAAACTGGCTATAATTGATGTATAGTGTACACATTTGTTTGTATTTTAATTCTTAAATTATTGTAGGCCCATTATGTGCATTTTGGACCAAAATAAAGAATATTACAGCATTTCTGATTCTGATTTAACATATACTGTAAGGTAGCACAGTGCCATTCTTGTTTTGTAATATAAGTCTGTTTATGTAATAGATCATTAAATGTTAATTTGCAGGTGATGGTGTGTATTACAATATTTTCTATATTGTACACACTACTAAAAATATGGGTTAAATATAACTCAAGCGGCTACACTCTGTAATGCTCTGGATGCTCTTATCTAAAGAGTTCCTATTATCCTTAGGTCTATGCAATAATAATGGAAAGATAGTATAGCACTTATATAGAAGATAGGATGTCTAGTTTAAAGATTGTCACCACATTGTCATACATGTAAGTAAGGAAGCAGGGAATTGTTGAAATTATTATTTGTCAATCATTTAAAATTACACCAAAAATATATTTTATTCTGAGATGTGCCAGTGTAGATGTACATCTGTTCAGTAATTAATCAATAATGAATTACCCTGCTGGATGGTTGCCAAGACAGTGGTGCTGCTTATGTCACCAGGCAGAGCACTGGCGCCATAGCTTCTGGTTATTTCTAGTTAACTGGATATTTCTAGTTAACTAGATATTTGTAAAGTTAACTGGATATTTCTGAATAGTTCTAAAGTTAACTGGATATTTCTAAAGTGAAGCTGTGAGTGTTAATGTGCAGTAGTTGTGGTCACTTCTGGTTCTGCAACGTAAATTGCAGCTGCTGGAACTCTTCACATTTGTGCAGTTGCATTACAATACTACTGAGAGCTCTGAGATTTTTTTAGGAAGTATGACGTAAGAGTTGTCTCTCTGCTGGTATGGCTCTAGGGGAGTGTCTTGCAGTGTAGCCTACTGCTGCTACACTAAATGAATCAAGAGAACACATTCCATTTTGTTTATTAAAATTCACTTAATTTCAATTTGACTAAGAGATGATTTTTTTTTTGTGACACTCCAGTGTGTGTGTGTGTGTGTGTGTGTGGGTGTGTGTGTGTGTGTGTTGGGGGGGGGGGGGGGGTTATAACCTGGGGCAAGATACTGAACCCAAAGGAGTTCTTTTGAAATCCACCAAAAATAAGTCATTACATCTGGGATATCCTGCTGTGTGTGTGTGTGTGTGTGTGTGTGTGTGTGTGTGTGTGTGTGTGTGTGTGTGTGTGTGTGTGTGTGTGTGTGTGTGTGTGTGTGTGTGTGTGTGTGTGTGTGTGTGTGTGAAGATGAACTTGTGTGCAGGCCTACCTGTGATACCTCCAGCAGAGCTGGTAATGAGCTCCATTGATTAAGGCTGTTAATTAAGACCAGTTTTTAATTAATCATGTTCCCTGAATCTGCCTGTTATAAATTATTCCTGACAGATAGACACTTGTTTTCAACACGGCAGATGTTGTAGTCTCCTAGCCCTGTTTTCAGAAAAAAATAGATGGCATTTTAAGATGGCAGTACTCTGCTTCACATTGAAAGAGCAAGAAAAGTTTGACCCATTTTCTATGTAGCCTGTTTGATTCTTTGGATACAAGAAATCTTCTCTGTTTGTTGTACCTATGGCACTGATCAGACACACACAACAATGCAGCAAAAACAAACATTACAGATGTACTAAATAAATAATTTTGTCATCAGCATACAATAATAACATATTGTGCAGTACAGTTGTATCGTAGGGGTGGCAGTAGCTCAGTCCGTAGGGAGTTGGGTTGGGAAATGGATGCTGGTTCAAGTCCCAGTATGGACCAAAAGTACAGAGTGTGGATTGGTAGCTGGAGAGATCCTAGTTCACCTCCTGGGCACTGCCAGGTGCTCTTGAGCAAGGCTCAGTGTGCTGGTCCAGCACCGGCAGCCCACTCACTTTGACATCTCTCCATTTGTGCATAAATAGGTCCTGAGCATATGTGTGTGTGTATTTCAGACCTGTG
>CM042427.1:6825000-6842500 GCA_023631565.1 Gymnocephalus cernua | reverse complement strand
TCTGAATGGACAGTAACTAGAGTCTGCAGTCTGAATGGACAGTAACTAGAGTCTGCAGTCTGAATGGACAGTAACTAGAGTCTGCAGTCTGAATGGACAGTAGCTAGAGTCTGCAGTCTGAATGGACAGTAGCTAGAGTCTGCAGTCTGAATGGACAGTAACTAGAGTCTGCAGTCTGAATGGACAGTAACTAGAGTCTGCAGTCTGAATGGACAGTAACTAGAGTCTGCAGTCTGAATGGACAGTAACTAGAGTCTGCAGTCTGAATGGACAGTAACTAGAGTCTGCAGTCTGAATGGACAGTAACTAGAGTCTGCAGTCTGAATGGACAGTAGCTAGAGTCTGCAGTCTGAATGGACAGTAACTAGAGTCTGCAGTCTGAATGGACAGTAACTAGAGTCTGCAGTGTGAATGGACAGTAACTAGAGTCTGCAGTCTGAATGGACAGTAGCTAGAGTCTGCAGTCTGAATGGACAGTAACTAGAGTCTGCAGTCTGAATGGACAGTAACTCGAGTCTGCAGTGTGAGCTCCTCCAGACCAGCAGAGGTGTCGTGTCTGGGGTTCCCCGGCAGCTGAGGGGAGGGACAGAGGGTTAGCTCCGGAGGCTCCAGCCCTGTCTCCCCCTGTAAGCTATTTTATGGAGCTTCCTTTTAGCAAAATACTCTGAGTGAATTTAATTCCCTCTGGTAAACAGTTACACAATGCAGCCATAGACTGTTCATAGAGTGTAGCATATATCTAGGGCTTTTATTGTGAAATGTACAAACGGAAAGTGTTTCTGGTAAATGCTGCCTTTGTCAAAGTTGAAAGTAGAAAATAAAGTTTGCCATTTATACAGCCTCCTGTTGTTGTATTATGAATGCTCATAATAACGCGTAATGCCGCTTAATATTTGCATTTTCTGACTCTCATGATATAGACAACAGTTAGAAAAAAGTGCAAATTAATCACATGAAAGAAACATCGCCAGTGTGTAAAGGCCTTCAGACTGTCATGTTTTGCTGAGTGAATGTAGAGGAAAAACTTGTGGAAACCAATTCCTGCAGGGAGCACAAATGTGTGTTAATGAATCTGACGACCCTGCGTCCCATCTGTGTGTGCTGTGGAAGCAGACACGGGTCAAAGTGAGTTGTATCTGGAATCTGCCTCATAATGCGGAGGGGCCGAGACCTATTGCTGAGTCATGCTTCATTAGGCAGGATTTCATACCCATTTAGATCAGTCTCGCTAAACAAATGTTTGACTTTTTTTAGTCTGAGTTGAGAAGGATGGGTTTGTCAGATTACGTGCACGCTTTTTTCACTTTAAACATGTAAAAAGTAGTGGTCTGCTGGTATACCAGTCACTACAAAATAATGCTGTGCAGCCAGACATTGGTCAAAACCCCAGAAATGTATCTGAACATCACAACGTTTTCAAAGATACCAGCTATGTGAGGCAAAAATTATTGGAAAAATGGAGACGGTGTTTAATTGTTAAACTTCAACTGAATTAAAGCATGAATGAATTAATGAATGACCTAAATAATGAACTGCAAAAGGACAAAAGTGAGGCCTTCTGGAAACAATTAAACACATACTTTACACAAAGAGGTGATAACTTTCCTTGCTTGTGATATACTGTTACTAGGGAAAACAATGATGATGCTGTTATAGTCTCCAGTGACCTGCTCATAACCCGCCATCCAAGGTGCTTGTTTATATATATATATATATATATATATATATATATATATATATATATATATATATATATATATATATATATATAATATATATATATATATATATATATATATTATAATAATATATATATAATATATAATATATATATTATATATCGGTTTTTGTATCACTCTCCTTTTTGGTTTGTTCCATTCTTTCTAACTTAACCCTTGTGTTGTCTTCGGGTCAAATTCTACCCGTTTTCTAAATGTCTATATCAAAAATATGGATTTCTTCGTTACTACCTAATGGTAATTACCCAGAAATAACACGGATGATTCCATACAACGCGCTTCACCAGTACAACGAAAGATCGTATCTCTGCTTTCATTGAATTTTGGGTGTTTACATTTTTTAGCATTTGAAAAAAAAAATTTAAATGTTTCAAAACAGTATCCCTACTGAACGCTAACCCTTCTGTGATTATCCTTCACTTAATATTAGTCTAAATAATTCATAATTTCTGCTTTTTTGATTCAAGAATTAGGTATAATTTCCTATAAACAAGGTTTATTGACCATACATTCCCAAAATATTATTTTTCATCACAGACAATCATAAATTACAGTATATTGAGATTCAATCTCTGCATATAACCCTCCTGTCGTCCACGGGTCAAACTGAACCCGTTGTTAAAGTTACTACATCAGAAATTTGGGTTTCTTTCAACCAAATTGCCCAAATATAACACTGATGGTTCCATTCAACCCTCTTCACACGTGACATGAATGATCAGGTCACTACTTGTGCTACTTATTGAATTCTGATGGACTGATTGGAACAGAAATTGTCTATAGAACGTGATTCACTATTTCTAAAGTGCATTATGTGCTCCGACAACTAACGCAGTTATAAACGTAGTTATTAACGTAGCTATTCACAACACAACACCAATATCGTAAATTAATTAAATTAACCAGCACTTGGATTTGCGAGAGTCAAAAAAAAAAGTGTTTAAAGCGATGAAAAAAAGCGCCGAAAAGTGAAAAAAAAAAGTTGAAATCCATTAAAGAACAGATTTCTTTTTCAGAAGTTGACTAACTGGAGCAGCTTTGTCTGAGAGAATTTCAAATGACAGAAAATGTTCTGTATTTTTATTGTAGCTGCACGTAACATTTCTGTTTTTAATGACGGGGCTGCCAGAACTTCTTCTGTTATTTTACAGATTGTTATCTTAGAGTGTATTGCACAAACCATTCCTGTGAATCCTGCAAAGAAATAATACACACTTATTATCTGACAGTTCATTTCACCCATTATTAATAACCCATGATCAAATCATGTAAGCTATGTGCTATTTAAAAGCAGCACCATTTGTAGCAAGAGTGGGAAAATGCCCTGGAAACGTTAGAAATATGAATTATGTCTCTGACACAATAAATCATGGAGGACAATGAAGTGTTCCTTCTAGTCTCTGAACTCACTCCCATAAACAGCCCTTGTTGTTATGTGGTGATTTCATATCATTCCTATATATAGTTTAGTTTATCCCCATTGTTTTTCACTAACATTACATTTTGTAGAGGTGATTATGGCAGTGAAAAAAAAAAAATATATATATATATATATATATATATATATATATATATATATTATATATATGTATGTACATATATATATATATATATATATATATATATATATATATATATATTTTTTTTTTTTTTTTTGGGGCATTGTAGCTTTTAATAGATAGGACAGCTGTAGACAGGAAAGGGGGGAGAGAGGTCAGACTCGAACCCTGAGCCACTGCGTCGAGGACTGAGCCTCTGCATATGGGCGCCTGCTCTACCAAATACTTTTTTATCCAGTATCCTGCTTATGTTTTGCCTGAACATTTTGTATCAAAGCGGGTTAGCTGTGCAGTTTAAGTTGCCATGGTGATCTGCTCTGCTGAAAACTCACCATTGTGAGCCCTTAAAAGCAAGGGTTAAGCCCGGCATTGGCTCAGTGGGCCACTGATCTGGCTAAGACCGGACACCCGGAGACATGAATGGAGTTGTGATGCTGTTGAGTTCTCCGTGGGGAGACACGGAATAACGGTAAAGCTAAGTAACAAACAAATTGCGGTTGTGACACGATTTACATACTCAGAGGAATTGCAGCACTCGAGGGTTTTATGACATCCTAGTAAAAGAAAAATAACATAGGGAGTGTAAATGCACGGCAGTCAGGGGCGAGGCCTGACCTCTTGATTTTACATCAGTGATCAATTCTCCTGAGATGAATTCAAAGAAAAACATATGCAAATACATGCATAACACAGGGATACAATATGGATAATTAACACTAAGGATCTGCTGAATAAGAACCAAGTTTAGGGCATTGCTGAGCACTCCAACTTCAAATATTGAAGGAATAATTACAACCATTAATAGATTATCTTAGTATTAAAGCAACATTCAGGGTCTGCTTTGATGCAGAGCAGGCTGCAGATATAATTATGTTCCCATGCTTTTGAAAATTACATATAGGGTTTGTATTTAAGGGCAAAGCAGGACAAACAGGAAGATTTTTTTGTATTTTTTTCATTACATTTTTTAAGACAAAACAACATAATTCAACTTTTAAGATATGGGCTTACATAAAACGGCGGTTTGGAAACCTTAGCATTATGGTAAATGAACAACGATTACGGTATAGTTAATGGTCTGGGTCCGCTTGAAACAAACAGACGGCATGTTCTTACAATACGTAAACTCAGTAAAACATTGAACTTTTTTTTAGAGTAGTAGAGTGAGCGCCCTACGTAGGCCAAGGTCCAACCCGCGGCCATTTGCTGCATACCGTCTCTCTCTCTCTCTCTCTCTCTCTCTCTCTCTCTCTCTCTCTCTCTCTCTCTCTCTCTCTCTCTCTCTCTCTCCCCTTTCCTGTCTTTAAGCTATCCTGTCAATTAAAGCCCAAAAAATAATCTTTTGTATATATATATATATATATATATGATTATTTTTATATATATATTTTATATATTTATATTTGTTTTTAAACCACAACTTAGTTGTGTGGATATAGCCTAAAACATTTGCTTAAGATGAGGGTAAGATCATGGGTAAAAGCAAATTTGCAGGTCTGTTACGGATGCAGACTTGGGTCTCTCACACACACACACACACACACACACACACACAAAAGCATGCATGCGCTAAACACCCACCAAGCACCCCGACCTGAAAGAAAGAGCATACTACCTCATGTCAGCACTTCATGTGGGTTTAATATTTGGATTCTTGGAGATACTGGGCTGAAATGTGGCCTGTTACTGTCTCATATTTATCCGTGTGGAGGCTGGGGATTCCTTCAACACACACTGCTGTGCTGCAATTGTCCTTTTCATTATATATCACACTGTTGAGCTGTTTTTGGAGACAAAAGTGCAAGGCTTCAGGGGCATGTTTTTGGCAAAACATGAATGTTGAGTAGTTTCCATCAGGGTCTGCACAAAGATTGGTATATTCTCTACTTCACAGGATTTCATGCACGCACACACACACACACACACACACACACACACACACACACACACACACACACACACACACACACACACACACACACACACACACACACACCTCCTGCTGCTAGCAAAGACGGGATTGGCCCACTCACCCTCATTTTTCCTCTCTTTCTCCAATCGCTCTATTCTGTTTTTCTCTCATCCAATCACTTTGTCTCTTCTGTCAGCACAATTCAAGCTGCATTCCCATATTTTCCAGATTCTATTCGTTCTTCCACAGTTACACGTATACACACACACACACACACACACACACACACACCCTCTCCTACACCCCCAGCACACTCCCCGGGGTTCCATAGCAACTCAGTGGGAGGAGAGCATCACCCCTGCCTCACCCCTCTCTGCAACCACACCCCCATCCCCTTCCTGCTTCCCCTCCAATCACGTCCTGTCCGCCGGACTCATCCAATACCCGCGTCTCCTACACCTGCATGGCGCCCCCCCGCTTTCGGCCAATCGCCGGTTTCTACGTCACAACAGGGGGTGTAAAGCTGCTCAGCAACACCGAGAGATCGTAGTAAAAATGGTGACCTAGTTTTCCGTTTTCTTTTCTTCAACACCCCCACACTTAAATTCTCTCTTCTCTGTAAGCAGAGAAAGCCTCTTCAGAAAACACTAGCATGCTTTTCAGATCCTCTCTGGGCTAAGTAGGCTTTAACAGAGAGGAAGGTGTGATTCAAAGAGGTTTTAGGTGAAGCACACTCCGTCAAACAACTCTATCAAGCACCAACTTCACAGATTGTCACTTGGGTTTTTACTTTAAAAAAGCAAAAGTGATCTCTGGATTTGAATGGACTCGATTGTGGTCCCACATTATGCAAGCGGTTATGTGACCTATTGCATGCTTATGTAAGATCCCATAATGTGCATGTAACATTAGCTTCAACATTACTTGAGTACAGATCCAAAATGTATTATTACTGTATACTGTAGGTAGACTGTATATTTCCTTATCAACACTTTAGAGCATGCTCAGTTCATTTGCATTAGATCAGGGCTCAGCAACCTTTACTAACAAGTGAGACATTTTTGGACATAAAAAAATGTAAGAAATCTTTCAGGAGCCAGAAAACATGTTTGACTCTTATAATGAAGGTAACAGCCTATTAAGTGTAAACTAGAAAATGCGTGTGAATGCTGAATACCTAAATTAAAGAAGTTGAAGTAGTGAGAATAGTTGGAAAAGTATGAATGGTTTTAATTAACATGCATTTCATTAAAAAGTTGAATAACACCACTAATGTATAAAAGATGTGGAATATTTAAAGTTCAACGATGCCAAACAATGTAGAACATTGTGAGGTCTGAATTCATTTTCTATCTGAAATTGTGAAAAAAGTATGGAAGACTTACAAATTCTGTGAGAAACATTGATGAAAATGCAGAAATATGAAACAAATTGTTTGAAAAATCTCAAATGGATTGCACTGCACTGCTAAAAAACCTGTAAGTTGAAATGTAAAATAATCACTTGGAAGCTGAACTGCATTACCTTAATAAGCTAAGAGCTGAAATACATTGCTAGAAAAGCTGGAAGCTAAACTGTAATACTGTCAAAATAAATTGAATAAAAAGGCTGAAAGTATAAATACTTTGTATTATTATCAGACATATCTATTGCATAGAACAAACAAGCTTGACCCTAAAGAGCTGAGAGGTGAATATATTGCCTGAAAAGACGGGGGCTATATACATTATATGGATGGAATCACAAATGACATTGTGTGTGTTTGTGTGTGTGTGTGTGTGTGTGTGTGTGTGTGTGTGTGTGTGTGTGTGTGTGTGTGTGTGTGTGTGTGTGTGTGTGTGTGTGTGTGTGTGTGTGTGTGTGTGTGTGTAGGAGACAGCCTTTAATAGATACCTATTTGTCCTTGAGGTATGCACAAAGGGAAACATAAAGACAGGGAACTCACAAACACTGGGGCCAATGGGCCTGCATGAAAATGACTGTTGATGCTTGATCACTTTTGACTAACACACACGCACGCACGCACGCACGCACGCACGCACGCACACACATACACACACACACACACACACACACACACACACACACACACACACACACACACAGACATTAGAAAACTTGTTTTGCATTTTCTTCTGATTAGCAAGTAACAAGCAGTGGTTGTTATCCAACCATCCAGCATCTATTAGAATTTTATTTGCTCTAAGGGAGTAAAAACATGGCACAGGGAAATACGAAAATAAATAAATAAATAAAAAAAAACATGTTTTGGAGCACTGGAGAGAAAATAAAAAAAGGGGGGTTAAGAAACCAAGGAAGAAAGAAAGTGAGGGAGAGGAGGAAAAAACAAGTCACTTATTTCCCTTCCTTCCAATCCTTTGCTCTCTTTGCCAGGGTCTATGCCTATTCAACAACAACCTGTGCATGGCTTCCTGTTCATATTGGATGCATACTGGAGCAAAGAGGAAAAAGCTTTGATTTCAGCAGGCAGAGTGTAACACTGTAAAACAGCTCACATAATGGATACCAAGGCAGTACTTTGCGTTTGATGGGCAATGCCAAACGCTGAGCTGTTTTTGATCTGGTTCAAATGTCTACTCAGTGGTTCAAATGTTTTGATAAATGTCTTTATTCAAGCCATAGCTAATTCAAAACTCATCACTGTAAAATATTTACTTTTTTGGGAGAAGCAGGGATTGGTGACTTTGATGTGAATCTGAAATGAGAAGCCTGTGTGATATGGCACACAGTGCTCACAGAGGTGCCTGTGAGATTGGCACAGAATCATGCCTTGGAACTCTGTATCTGCTATTAGTAATTACAGAGTCTCAATGTGGCACTGCTCCACACTTACAAGAAAGTTGTCATTAAAACTCCTTGGTTTTTGGGGGGTAAAGAGTGGGACTGCTTTGATGTAGGTCACAAAAGCTGACTTTTTTCTGATATGTAGACATACAATGCTGTCCTGAAGTGCCAGCTTGGCAACACATAGATGATGGAAAACCCAGATATGGTTTTGATGTGGCTCACATGGTAAGCCACAGTTAAAACGAACCATGCTTTCTTTGACAATATTTCCTGCCAACATTTCCACAGAAAACCCGGTAGCATTCCATATGGCACGTAGAGAAGCAGTTCTCTTTGAAATGTCTTGACTTTTCGAGAAGGAGATTGCGCTCTTTGATGCTGATTCAAAGCCAAGTGTGTGATCCACAGTCACAATGGGCCGCTGAGGTGCCAGGATATAAAGTGCAGTTAAAGCATGGCTCTGAAGCACATGGACGCAAAAAACCCCGCAATTATGCCTTTTGACAAAGCATTATTTGGACAAGATTCGACTTTGATAACAGTTGAAAACTTAATGGAAATCCAAGCCACACGCAACTGAAAGTGGCCCAAAGGTAAATATATTGGCCTTTTGCATCAATATATTATTTTTATTTGTAGAAAACTGCAGAATAAATGATTTGTTTCAGATGGATGGGTTTTAGGAGACTATATGTCCTTGTATAAAACAAGCAAAAGTTACAAAGAGAGAGGACATTGTTTTGATGAGAATACAAATGGATAACTTTGCTAGAAAAAGTCAAATTTCCATTTTTCTTTCAAAGTGTTTGTGTGTCTGACCTGGCGGCTAACACAAAGAGTAGAATTGATGCTTGGCTTCCATTACTTCAATGCTGAATTGGATCTTTTCTTGATACTTTTTATTTGATGTAGGGATGGCCAACAGGCCAGTGACCAGCAATTTTATACGTTGAGAGTTTCTGAGTTGATGAGGACAGTCTGAATGCATTACAGTGACATGCAATGGCGAATATACCGATTGTGGCTTCCAAAATCAGGAAAGAGAAGGCCACATTTAAAGCCTTTGAAATGACACAGCCTTGTCAAACCATTCTGAAATGTTCCGTCTTGAAATGCAGAATTCTCAGGAGGCAGCCGGAAATTCCGCCGGATGCATGTATTTTTGCGGAGTCCATTTCCTTCCGCTTTCTTTGTGTTGTAATTTTAAACTCCGGTGGATTTCTGAGGACTCTGGTTAACTGCTCCTCAGATCTCTGCAGGGTAAATCCAGACAGCTAGCTAGACTATCTGTCCAATCTGAGTTTTCTGTTGCACGACTAAAACAACTTTTGAATGTACACGTTCCACCAAAACAAGTTCCTTCCTGAGGCTATTTTGCAGAGGCACCATACAGAGCATAGCACCGCCCAAGACGATTGTGATTGGTTTAAAAAAAAAAAATGCTATGTGGACTAGCCAGACCTTCCTCCGCAGCGCTGTGGAGGAAGGTCTGGGAATGCAAGACTACATTTTTTTACTTGTGTTCAGGTGTAAACTGTGGCCTCATGGTGATGCATGAGCAAGAGGCATTGGTTAAGATGTAGGCTTCACCCTCTGAGGCACATGAATGTCTTCACAAACATGCATTGTAATCCACCCATATTGTTGAGATATTTCAGTCTGGACCAACGTGGTAGGCCGACCAACCCACAGACTGATATTGCAAACCCTAAAATATGGCCAGATAAGATGATGCCTTTGTCTTTGTGAAGAAACATTTTTTTGGGCGCATATATACAGACCAGCCTAGGGTGTAATTTCCACTAGGGAGTGAGACATGCCCCCCCCACTATTCAAAATCCTGTTTATGTCCCCCAAACTTTCAAGACACCTTACAGATAGAGTAGGTCTAGACCACACTCTATAATTTACAAAGATGCTGGTTGGGGGGGGGGGGGGGGGGGGGGGTGATGAACAGTGGCAATTATAGTAACAATAAAGATAATGTAACTATGACTAGGAATAGTAGTTGTAGTAGTTCATGGTGTAGAGGGGCATTGCAGGGCGTAGAAGGACGTAGCAGGACACTGCAAGCAAGCAGGACATAGCAGGGCACTGCATTGTATACATATCATAGTAGCAATAAAGATAATCAAATTATTACTAGAAATAATAGTAGTTGTAGCAGTGCAGGGTTTCGAGCTGGACCACAGCAGCGGCTGCCAGTACAGGTCTTAATTATTTCCTGGATTTGGTATCACTGCAGCGGACCCCCCCCCCACACACACACACACACACACAAACACACACACTTCTCAAACCAAAGTTACACCATTGGGTATGGCTCTCTTACTAAAAGAGTGGATGCTATACATTATCATAATGCTATCTAAGAATATTTTCAAATTATTTGTAATTCAAGGTGTGGTGAAATGTGACAAATTACTGTGATTGACTTTGCTCTCAAAGAGAAAAGCGGCCATAATTCAATGAGAAAATTAAAATAAGGAAAATTCATATCTTATAAGGCTCCTTTTAATCAAAACTAAATAACACAAACTTGGGTGTCACCAGTCAAGTTATAATTCTCACGGTGCATTAATGAAACTCGTTCATTATGAAAAGACATGAATCTAATTGCTTGAATATTTGACTCAATTATATCCATTATAAGAGGGAGAGAAAAGGAATGGTGTTGACGTCTCATGGCGTTTAAAGGTTATAAGTAGAACAACACCTGCTTCTGAGACTCAACTGTCAGCCTTAATAGAAACAATGGAAATCAATGCCAAGTAATTTAAATGGTCATGTATTATGCTCTATTTAAAAACTCTCTCTTTATTATCGACATCATCCACCTTTTCTCCTATTCACTCTCAAACACGCGCATGCGGAGTCTGTCGCAGACACACACACACACACACACACACACACACACACACACACACACACACACACACACACACGTCAGCAGAGGTGCTCAGTTAAGGCCGTTTTATGCTTGACGCGTTGGAGGTGGCGCGCGCATTCGTGACATCAAAATGACGTAATTTCCGGCCAAATCGAAGCATTGACGGCACTGTTGCTGCCTGTTCTGCCGTTGTTTATCATTTTCTTCTTCTTCTAGTCCTTAGAAAGAAAAACATCGGCAGCCTTTGCTCCTTAGCGCCACCGCTGTTCAGGAGAAGACTGCAACTAGTGCCGCGACCACCACGCGCGAGTATAAATACTCACGGCAGTCCCGTGACGTCACGATTTCCGCACGCACTGTTGAAAGCGCTAGTATATCTGAGCCTTTAGTCGTCCTTCTGACATTTGTGCTACCATAATGCATAAAGTTTGCAGTTCATGGGTCAGGTTTCAGGTGGTTGAGTAAAACATAATTTCTGCGTTCTGGGCGGTGCAAACTGGCTCTCATAACAAGCCCAGTGGATACGGCTCACCAACCCGTTCTCACTCCCAACTCGTCAAATATTGAGGGTCCCGACCCAGGGTCGGGGCTAATCCATTGGGCTAGAGTGCTGTCAATCTGACAATTGTGATTTCCCTTGGATCAGAGTTCTGTCACTTGGCTGCCTGTTCTGCCAATCTGCCCAGCCCTTGTCACATGACCAATTCATGTTTCCATGACGACTATCCAAAATTGTGATACCATGGAACCAGCACTGGAATTGTTTTTTTTTAAAAGTAGCAGACTGAGCCTATCCACCTTATTCCTAGCTCCCATGATACCTTGCGTGAATTATGGGCACGACTTCCGGAGCCGGCGATTGCCATGGTAACAGTCGTAAACAGTCATTGCGGGCTTTCAGCGTTTGGGAAATAAAACGTGTGGGAACACAGCCTGTTCCACCTCAAACGGGACAATGTGATCATACCTCTGCCTTCTGCTATTGAGGGATGGGAGGACGACCTGAAAAAGTGGCCTCAGATAACGTACACTAGCATATTTAGCTACTTTATCAACTCTGTTGCTACGGACGGTGAAGCGATGAATAACCTGGAAAGCTCGGAGTCTTATCAGTACCTCCACAGCAATAAAGTCGGTCGCATTTTATTAAAGGAGGTGGGACACAACCTTGTCTACCTTAAAGCAGACACAGAGCCGAGTCAGAGCCTAAAGTCCCACATCACCGGTCCTGGTCTTAGTTTCATCGTCAGGTGAAATACAAACAGCTGGTGCTCGTGTTGCTGGACCAGGGCGATCCTGCAGCCATGCAGGTTCAATACTTTGGAAGGTAAAGTGTTGATTATTTTCATAGTTACATTTTTTTTCAATGTATTTTGTAATATTAGTTTGCAACTAACAACAGATTTAGCTTAGTCTGGGTGTTATAGGCTACAGCCGCAAACAGCGCAACAGGTACCAGAGCTCCGCAATGACATCTAATAACAATAATAATAACAACATATGTTTAAACACAAACCAGTTTCAGTTACATTATAGTTAAAATTACTTTAGAAAGAAACAGTGTTGACGGCTGGCTGGGGCCAGAGCCATGTCTTCCTCTGTCACTCTGGCTGGGGATAACGTTAACGTTACTAGGGAAACGGCTCATTCCGCTATCTCACCGGAAGTTGCACCCATAATCATTTCTACAGTAGCCCCCCCGAGAATAAGGTGGATAGAATAAGACCTTTTCACAGATTTTAAATGGACCCAAGTTGATTTCCTGTTGCAGTGTATGTGAATGGCATCATCTGACAGGAAGTTAACAAGGGGCCAGGCTGTTGCCTAGCAATGTAATTCCATTGAAACCGTCTTATAGACTAATAATATTTGTTGGCATGATTTTGTCAATTATGTGGCACAGTGAATCCTTATTTATTGTATCTTTGGATGACAACCTTACTTATAGGCGAGTAAGCCTATTATCAGTGTGGATTTATATTTGCTGATAATATATTGGATTCATGTTATGACATTTTAAATTTCTTGAAAAAACTTTTAAAAAGTCAACAATATTTTCAGACCCCTGTTGAAGGTCCCTGGGCCCCATTTCAGGAAGGATGTTCAACAAACTCTGAGTCTAACCCTGATCTCTGAGTTGAATACCCAGATGGGAAACTCTGAGTTTTCGGTTCGAGAACAGCTGATATGAGTTGGTTCACACGCGTGCAACACCATAATAAAAAAATAAATGAATGGAACCATGATACTACGATTCACCATGGCAACAACCACAAACAAACGGGTCAGCGGAAATACTCACGCGCACATATGCGATTTTCTAAACACAAACAGACATTTGGAAAAACAGAAAACTGGGTTCAAATATCCAATTTTTCATTTTTTCCATTCAGAATTTTGTTGAGAAGAGGGGAGATGAATGTTTGGATGGTGAATGAATGAACAACACACAGCATAGCAACACGATCCCTTTTTTTCTTTTGAGTCTGACCATCTCAGCGCCACCTTTCCCTTTTCTTTTTTGGATTTCCATATTGAAATAAGAGGCTGCTGCGGCCCGCCGTACGTTGAGCAGAGGCTGACCAGCCAGCGGCCGGGCAGCGGATGGTGTGGCTATAAGAACTTGCAATGTAGCCTATAACTATTATCAGACCGGCCCTCGCGGCCTCGAAACAGACACTACTGGCCCACCAGGAAAAGTCCCGACTCTCGATTGCCACTCGGCCTCTGAGTGGTCCTGTGTCTGGGCGGAGGATGACACTTTAAATATAGACACTAGGCCATCTTGATTCAAGTCTGTGCTGGATATTGACAAGAGTTTCACCTCTCGGTGAACGCTGAATGTTTTTCGTTATTCGACTTCCAACACATCGTTCATTCTCATTCTGTCTTTTCGGTCTGGCTGGGGGGCGGGGTGGGGCGGAGCTAGGCGGAACGAGGGAGAGAATATCATTGCAGTATTGAATAATTGGAGCCCAGACGCAATTTTGTAATTTTCTAAATTTCTGATCCTCAGAATAAAAACAGAAAATTAGAAAAACAGTGTAAAGATCCAATTTTTTTATTTGTCAAAGCGGGAAAAAAATTTAAAATTGGATATTTGAACCCATTTTTCTGTTTTTCCAAATGTCCGTTTGTGTTTAGAAAATTGAACTGATAAGCGTTACACGGACCGAGTTTGAATATGTATTTCGTTAAAAAAGCAACACAGCGGCTGCTGTGAGAGAATTTGCATTGGAGACAATTGCTGCTGGAGTGCATATATTCCACTATAATATCATATTTAATCATAAGTAGCCTATAGCCTAATATTACTGAAAATGTATTTCATTTAGGTACAATAGGCTACTGCGGGCAAAAAAGTCCTAGACCTAGGCCTACTAATCCCATTCTGAGGCTGCAGCCCCATCCTTAAAAGAATTATAATTCATAATAAAATAGGAAGTTATCTGGAAATTAAAATGCGTCTCAATATCATCTCCCGACGTATGTTTAACTCCCTGCGGAGTAATACAGCGTCTTCATCAACGGGATCGTTGATAAAAGGAAATGCTTTGTTTTGAGAAAAAACAATGTTTTAGTCTGCCTATAACAGTTAATAAACCAACAATGTTTTTTTATTCATGCCGATATAACAAACTGCACTAAAATGCGCCTGATCCAGACTGAATGAATGAATGAGGAAATGAAGAGCGCTGTGTCAGAGGGAGGAGACTGAGAAAACTCGAGGTTTCTTGAAGAAAACCTGCTCCCGACCAGGTTAGGTTCACAGACTCAGTTACCATAGTAACTGACTCTGAGGTTAAGTTACCATAGTAACTGACTCTGAGGTTAAGTTACCTCTCTTTCTGAAACAGAAAACCCAGAGTTTCCCTCATCTCAGGGTTAACAAACTCAGAGTTTTCACTAAACCTGCTTCCTGAAATAGGGCCCTGGTCTATGCTGTATTCTGACCCTTGTTTGTACCTTGTTCAATGTCAGAGTTTTCAGGGCCAGTCAAACTCATTTGTTGCCTGATGAAACATGATACATTCTATGACACTGCAGTACTTTTTGTAGATATACTGTAGATGTAACTGGTGCACCCCCCTTACATTGCCATGAATTTTGTTTGTGCTTCTCAGAGCATTAAAAATGTGTCTTTGCAGGAACACTGCCCCGGTTTCTCTAGACAAGCCACAGATGTTGCTGTAAACAGAAACACTATTCCATCAGTAGAAAGTAGCTGCAGTGACACTTTCAACAGAGAGCTCTGGATTATCAGTTGTAAACAGGAATTTGAACACCACAAACAAAATTCAGTTCACCTATATTGTCATAGAGTGGCATATATATCTCAAAATCTCAGATGTAACTGAAACTAACTCTACAGTTAGATACCACTAGAGATAAGTGATAAACAATTCATTTTGATAGTTTGGGTGAACGTTTTCATTATCCATCTACTGGATGATTTATTTCTGTTGAGAGTATTCCACCACACGTTTGGATCCTGAAAGCCTTGCTAAGCCCCAGTCAATAACCTCTACTCCATGTTTGTCATGTTTGTGTCTCTATGTACAGTACACATGAAGGATTTTGATATACTGTACACAGAGCTGTTTGATATTCTATTTGAAAGACTCAATCAATGCTTTAAATCTCTTGGCATGGCAGGTTGAAAATGCACACAGTATAGAATATGTAGCCTTGTATATGCACATACTGTGGCTCTGAGATAAGACCAGTCTTCAGAAATTCATGTGCTCATCTGGTCCAGCATGAACAGATGCAGAACGGTGTGTGTTTTCCTCCTCTGAACTCCACAGGATGGCAACATAGCACTACATTATTAGTGTAACCTTTATGTGGTAGCTCACAAATGGTTTTGGAATGGGAAATGCCTTTCCAACACCAGTTTGGTTTGTGCTGGAGTGGTGAGATAATGATTCAATTGCATGTTAATTAATGGATTGGAGTGAGTGTGTTATATGTCCAGGTGTTGGCAGGGAGAAAGAGAGAGATATGGCTTTGTGAAAGCACAGGCAACATACGAGGGAAGACAACAGCAAGGGCTCTCGCTCTGGGTAGGCTAATTCTCAATCATCTGAAAAAAAAATTGCATGAACTATTGATATTGATAGAAGCCTTTGTGTCATCCATTGAAATCGTATTCATCTTATTCAGAGTTGTCCAAAGTAGAGATGTTCTGATGCCTAAAATTTTGAGATCTCCACTTTTGAGCAAAATTGAAATTTTGAGCGAACACTTCATTTTCTGCATTCTAGTGAATTTTTCTCCAACAATTTGTGCCTTTTCTGCATCAATATATGGTGCAAATGTCTTTATTTATGGAAAGGAAATTATAATAGGTTTTGGGGTGGGTTGCACTCGCCAGTTTTGATTATTGGGGGGGGGGGGGTTGTAACCCCCCCATCCCCTCTGTAAATTGCTCCTACGATCGTATTGGTACTCGGCTGTGGCCGATATGCAAGTTCAGGTATGGGAATCGGTATCGGGAAGCGGAAAATGGTATCAGACTATCTGTAGTCCAAAGAATGTTATCTGATCAAAAGTTTGAATTTGAACAATCCAATGAGTGTGACCTGGTTTAACCCCCAACTGATCCTAGTTCAGTAACCTCTGAGCCGTCAGACACAGGAGGTGCCTGGGTTTGTTATTTAGCATGTCCTCGTGTTCTACTGCTGTACATGTGCTGTTGGTTTGACTGGAGAGCTAATAAAGTGAGTTAAACCCCACAGAGAGCCACTACCAGCATTTGAAGTATATATTCCATTTTTACACAACTGATTGAGAGCTATACAGAGAAGTTCTGAATTTCCCCTCGTAAAATGTAATTGCATTAATTACATGATAGCCCAGTCTATACGGACCAAAGTACGGAGTGTGGATTGGTAGCTGGAGAGATGCCAGTTCACCTCCAGGGCACTGCCAACCATTCATGGCACTGGTCCAGCACTGGCAGCCCACTCACTCTAAAATTTCTCCATTTGTGCATGAATAGGTTAACAGAGTGTAAATTGTAATCCCCAGGTGGGGGATCAATAAAAAGTATTAAAAGAAATTAATGATATAGCGTATGGCAAATAATGTTTTTTATACCTTATTGAATCTGTGACAGAAATTCTCTTTTCCTGAACAGACGGTATTATTAATAGCAGACGTGGTACTAGTATTTACAATACTGAATAAACATAACAAGAATAACAAAATAATGACTTCCACATGATGTTTTTATTTACTCATACTAAAAAACAACAACACTATGAAACAACTAAATAGACAATAGAGAATTAAAACCAGAGTGAAAATAATTAACCAAATATATATATATATATATATATATATATATATATATATATATATATATATATATATATATATATATATAATGTGTATCTTTTCCTGCACATTCTCTCTCTTCTGGCACCTCAGATCAATACTCACAATCAAAATCAGGAGACTTTATTGATCCCCTCAGGGAAATTATTAGTCGCAGTTGCTCACAGTCACATTCAAGGTAAAATAAGAGTAAGAAAAGAGCAAGTCAATAAGTGTATACAGTAAATAAGTAACATATCTACAATAAGAT